>SNQJ01S0013759.1:39175-62287 GCA_010110895.2 Picea sitchensis
GATGATGTAGGCTGACGATAGCTTGCCGACCAGACTCACATATGGAGTAAAGGGGCCACACACGACTACCAGAGAGGTTGAGGGAGAGGTGTGGACAACAACGCTCTCACAACCTACTAGAACTCCTGTCATGGCTCGAGCTATAGGTTAACGATTACCTAGTTCGAGAGGACCCACGATGCCATGAGGGAAGACTGCGACAGTCGCTCACGTTGATTCTAAAGGGCGTGCAATGAGGTGGGGTCCTTATTCCTTAGAAGCCCTTAGTCTCCCACAAGTTCACATGGCAGAGAGTTGACTCCGGGGGTTATTGATGTCTACCAATCAGTCAAGAGGTGAGTGGCAACCTTGGAGCACGTGGTGCATCTTGAAGGGCACGTTGCGCAAAAGAAACACAAGAGGCGAGTGGCACCCTTGGAGCACGCGGTGCGTCCTGAAGGGCACGTCGTGAAAAAGAAACACTAGAGGTGAGTGGCACTCTTGGAGTACGTAGTGCGTCCTGAAGAGCATGTCACATTGATGATGTTAAAGGAACGAACCTATATGGCCTAAGACTAATATTTCATTAAGAAATTAAAAAAAAAAACTTCCCTAACTAAAATGTTGCCTAGTTCAGAATCTAAGTCCTAAGTCTAAAACTTCGCTACCAGTAAATTTTTGTCTACCCTTAAGAAAAATACCTTATAAAAATAAAATAATAAATTTTAAACAAAAAAACACTTAAGTAATAGTTGTGGACTTCATAAATTTTTGGGTAAAATGAAGAGAGTAAGAACTTAATTAAAATCTATGGATATCAAAGGTAAAGAAGAAATAAATCATTTAACTTGTGAAAGTGTAAAAAGATATTAAATTAATAATAAAAAGGAAAAGAGTAAATAGCGCAACTGCCATTTTGGCTCTAATAAAAAGGGGAAAGAAGGGAATAATAAAAATTAGGAAACTAAGGAATGGGGAAACCATAATAAGGGAAAGAGGGGAACTTATGGTAAAAAGCGAGGTCAACATAGTAAAGAATCTGCAATTAAGAACCTTCTAATTTGAGCTAAATTAGAAACTTCATTTTAGGGAAAGTATTTAAACCTGTAAGGGAATCTAGGAACACCTAGGAGTAAATTTAGGAGCAACTCTAGGTGGGTGAGGGAAATGAGACAATTTTTAAATTAAAGGAAATAGTTAATGGAGAAATGTGGGGGATGGATGACACTTGTACGAAGGAGAATTTTTGAAGATTTTTATTAAAACTTAATTTAAATGAGATTTAGGGAAAGATGGAAGTTCAAAAAATCTATAAAAGAAAGGGAAGAGAATGAAGAAGGGGATCGACTATTAGTGTAATGTTACGCTGCCGGATTTGTGACTTGACTGATTACTTGTGGGGAGTTGGGATTTCCCATCTCGGATAGGAGTGGTAGCTCGGCCTTGTGAGGCGATCTGGGAGCTAGACATACCATCTGGATAGTGTGTGGCCCCTTTGCAGCTCGGGGGGCTAAGGGGGAATTAGAGTACCCCTAGAGTTGGTTGGGAGGTACCGGTGAGGTCTCGGCGGTCGGCGAGCGAGAGAAGCATGGAGCTCAAGTGCAGGATAGCGTCTTCGGGTTATTCGTCGTCGGTCACAGGTATGCAAGTGTGTTTGTTTGTTTAAGAATAAAAGGAAAATTGTTTAAAGTTGTATATGAATCCTTATGATGATGATTGATGTGTTGAATTTTGGATCATCCTGTTTCCTTGTTGTTGTTTTTTGTGCCTAGACTGTTATAACCCCACAATCCTTTTGATGAGTTATCCTTGGATCTGGCATTCTCTTACTATTGGATGCAATTTCTTATTAGTGTTCTTTAGGTGTTTATAAATGACTGTGGGTGTTTATATCTGATTGTGGGCCTTTTTAAATATGGCTATGGGAATTTTGTAATAATGTGGGCGTTTATATATTACTGTGGGCATTTGCATTGCTGTAGGCATTTATAAATTATGGTGGGCGTTTTGTTTTAATGTGGGCATTTATATATGACTGTGGGCGTTTATATCTGACTAGAGGTGTTTTTAAATATGGTTATGGGTGTTGTAATAATGTGGGCATTTATATATTACTGTGGGCATTTTGTATTGATGTAGGCATTTATAAATTACAGTGGGCATTTTTATATATCACTGTGGGTGTTTTGTTTTAATGTGGGAATTTATATATGACTGTGGGCATTTATATATGACTGTGGGCATTTTTATGTATGACTATGGGCGTTTTGTAATAATGGGGGCGTTTATATATTACTGTGGGCATTTTGTTTTGTTGTAGGCGTTTATAAATAACGGTGGGCATTTATATATGACTGTGGGTGTTTTGTGTTAATCTGGACATTTATATATGACCGTGGGCATTTATATCTGACTGTGGGCATTTTTATATATGACTATGGGCGTTTTGTATTGATGTGGGTGTTTATATATATTACTGTGGGATTTTTCTATTACTATGGGCGTTTGGGTGGACTGTGTTCCTCCTTACTCGACCATTCTTGCTATTCTCAGCCATCCCAATGGATACCAAGCACAACCTCTCATCAATGCACCTTTAAACCACCCTTATAAGGAACAGAAGGAGACGGAATGACTGGAACAAGAGATGACAGCGTTACATTAATTGATAGGATCGATTTTATTTGTCTTGTTACTAAATGCCATATTATTGTTGTTTTCTTTACCTAATAGTAGCCCCTATTTTATCTTAGATAATGTTACTTTAAATCTAATGGCCAGGAGATGGAGGAGTGACATAACTCAGAATATGTTGGCCGGATGAGATTTATTAAAGATAGCAATAACAACAATAGCCAACTACCCTAATTAGCTATTTATAGCAATCTACTTTATATCAATCAAGCATTCCACTTTATAACAACAACTACTTTACTTGTTAGTATTTACAATAGCAATCTACCTTATTTTCAATGAAAGCAATCTATTTTCCAGTTAATATTCATGGCAACAACTACCTTATTTCGTTAGTATTTAAAAAGGGCAATCCACTTTTGTTTTAATAACGACAACTTACCTTTCAGTTAACATTTCCTAACAAGAAATTACTTTATTTCAGTTAGTATGTAATAAAAGCAAGCCGCTTTAATTAGTCAATGCCTCAATTAAGGCTAAGGGCTAGTAGATAGAGAGGAAAATTATTTATAGATAGTATTGATGCTAAAATGTTTATGGTAATTACAATAAATTGGGTAAGCTCTTAAGCAGAAAATTTATTTTCAAGCATTATTTAATTCCAAAAATTTGCATACCTACAATTGATGTTATGATGGTGTGTCCATGTGCCTTGAAGGGAACTAATAATTGGTAGGCACCATGAAAAGAGGTGATGCTTGTTGAATTAAGTTACCATTTTTGCGCCATGAAATCATTACTTTGTTTTGGATGTTGGGCTAATTATTGGTTCTCAATTACTAGCTATCAATTATAGATTTAGATCATTGAGTTAATGCTAATATTAATTTATATGCTTGCGAAAAAGATTTTGAATATTGTGTTAATTAGGGAATTATGATCCTTACGTTGTTGAGACAATTACTGGTTTCTAATTATTGTCTATCGAATTATAAGTTTAGATCATTGAATGAATGGTGATGAAAATTTTACAATGTTTGCGTCAAATGATTTTAGGATATTTCGTTAATTATTGATCTATAATTAAAGATTAAATGTTAATTATTGCGCTAACCGACATTTATAACTATTAATTGTATTTACAATTATAATTAATGACTAATTTCCTTGTTAAATGTTAAACCAGTCGAAGTTCAGACTTGTACAATAAGGTCCCTTGAAGGTTGTTTTAGAGGGTACATTGATGACAATTTATGATCTAAAGTTGTGCATTGGAATGGCCTTAAGACACTTATAGATTGTAGCCCCTTGTTTAAGTAATGTTGTACTGGGTTGTAAACCTTTGTGTGCTTGGTATTCTTGTGTCGGGTGGGACGTAGACACCTCCATGTTCCTCATAATAGTCTCCAGCCCTAAGACCTTAAATGGTTAAAATTGATGGGAACTTGAGCTTGAGCATTGCTTATGTGTCTTGGAGGTCCTAACCATTGCAGGGTAGGATGGATGGGTTGTCAGTCTTTTTATTTGGTCGGTTGATTGTTGTTCTGTACTGGCAGATGTTGATGAGCGTCCTAGATCTTTATGTTGATATCGCAGTTGCATGTGTCATGATGCGTCGTCATGTGGCAGCACAGACTATAATGTCTTGTTACCCTTGTACACACACACACAAAAAAAAAAAAGAATTTTGCAATGGTTATAAGAGGTTTGTCAGTGTAACGAGGAGGTTGTTACATATGGTATCAGAGCGGGTTCAACCCGTGACTTGGGATCGCTACGGCTTTCATTGTTATGATTTGATTATACTATTTCTAATTGAGTTGACTTTTGTGCATGCAGGTAATCATGGTTAGAGGATGCCTTGGAGGCAGATGACGGGGTGCTAGGGGAGGATGCGCAAGGCCTCCAGTAGCATCCACACTTGAGGGGTCTAATCCCCAGGGAGACGAGCAGGTTCTCGGACAGGAGCATATAGCAGTTGGCGATGTAGTCGGGATGATGAGATCTTTTCAGTGCATGTCCGAGGCACTTATCAGTCGTTTGGATAGAGATGAGGCCAGGGCACCGGTGCACACTAAGGTTCTTCCATGAGCACCGGCCGTTACTGGTAGCATTCACCATGAACTCGAGAAGGTCAAATTTCCTAAGATCTTTGGTGCCCCGGATGGCGCAGTCATTGAGGCATGGTTGGAGAACATGGTGATGTGCTTCGCACTTCGTGATTATACCTCCAACATGAAGGTCCACATGGTGGTCTTTCAACTGAAAGGGAGCAGTCTTCTATGGTGGAAGACGCTCCTACCGCAGCTGAACATGCTCGTCAAAGATGTGTCATGGGAACTGTTCGAGGAATGGTTCTAAGAGAGGTACCTTTCAAAGGAATTCATCAAGCATTAGCTCAATGATTTCAACGCCTTACGACAGGGAGGTCATACGGTGCCCGAGTACGAGGCCCATTTTATGGAGCTACTCCGGTATGCTCTGCACCTTAACACTGAAAAACTTAAGATCAACAGGTTCGTGTTTGGCCTTAACGGCGGCCTGCATGAAAAGGTTAGGATTTTGATGCCCCAAAGCTTGAACGATGCCATCTAGAAGGCCCTCATAGCAGAGGAGGAGCTTCTCAGTGGGGGTCAGACTAGGACTCCAGTGAGACCAGCAGGGCAGGGTTCATCTAGAACACAACAGCACCAGACACCAGCGAGACTTACGTCAGGATATCGTGGCTTCCAGAGGGGATCCACTTTCACTACAGCCCGACGAATGCCGCCTCAGGAGCGGACCCCTTATCGGGGACCACTGCATCAACAGTAGTGTCACCCGCATCAACATCAGTTTAGGCCTGTTCAGCAGAATAGAACAGGGTTCCAGGCCGGTGGGCCATCATCTTCTACTTCGGGTACCAGGACTACTGGGCCGAAGAAGGGGTGTCGGATGTGTCGGGAGCCACACTACCAGAGTGACTATCCTATGGAGAGGGCCAGAGCATCCGGATCGGCCGGACCCACTACCGTGGGAAATATGGGCAAGGCCCATCGGATTCATGTAGCGGTGAATAACCGCCAGGAAGAGCACCAGTTTACTGTGCTCCAGACGACAGGTATCTTCGCTGAGAAGACCCTTATTGTTTTGACAAATCTTGGTGCCACCGAGAGTTTCATTTATCGTGCAGCACTAAAAAGGATTAACGTAAAGGCAATCGAACATAATGCGTTGTTGGATCATGTTGTCATTGATGCCAATGGTTTGATTGATTGATGTCATTGATTGATGTCAAGTGATTGATTGATGCCAAAGGATTGATTGACTGATGATTTATGTAATATAATATGTATTGTCCTTGATGAGAATGCATAGATGAAGATGGATCAATGAGTTGTCATTGATACATGATGAATATGCATAGATGAAGATGGATCAATGAGTTGTCATTGATACATGATGAATATGGATCGATGTGGTTCCATTGGTGGCGATGCATTGTTGGAAAAATGTATATATGACTCCATTATTGTCTTATCATGATTGATAAGGTGCAATAAACATCGAATTCCATAAAGTGGTCCCTTTATGGTGTAATCCCTCATGGGAAGACGCTTATGGATTGAGTTATCCCAGAAGAATGGTTGGAGGACCCATGCTCATTATTGTCTTATCATGATTGGATAAGGTGTAAATGGATGAACTCCAAAGTGGTCCCCTTTATGGTGAAATCACGGGAAGACACTTTACTGCATTGATTATCCTAGAAGAAAGGTTGGAGGACCCATGTTGTATGAGGAATAACGAGATGAAGATCAAGGAAATTGTTAGTGAAACTATCCCTAGATGGATAGTGCTTGTACCGCGCTATCGGTGGTATGTGAATGTCACATAACTCCTCCGGTTTGAGATTTTTATCTTACGAAGATGAAGGACCTCACATGAAGGCTTGAAGCCCCTAAATTCAAAGAAGTCAAAAGTGACCTAAAAGAAGAAAATGATAAAATAAGGTGACAAAATCAAGAAGGAATATTTGGTGGAAAGTGGTTAACTCTAAAATATGAAAAATAGGTCAAGTGACCTAAAAATGGGTTAATACTATTTATTGAAGGTGGATTATTTAAATAATCAAGAGAAGGAAAAATCAAGAAATGATAAAGTAAGGTGACAAAATCAAGAAGGAATATTTATGAAAGTGGTTAACCCAAAATAAGGAAAATAGGTTAAGTGACCTAGAAATGGGTTAATATTATTTAAATGATAAATTAAAGTGACAAATTCAAGGATTATTTAAATAATCAAGAGAAGTGACAACCGAAGAAAATGATAAAGTAAGGAGACAAAAATCAAGAAGGAATATTTAAATGTTAAAGCATTGGAGAACTTTCTATTTATGGAAAGTGGTTAACCCTAAAATAAGGAAAATAGTTACAATCCCATAAATGGTTAAGGGACCTAAAAATAGGTTATGAATCGAAAGAAAGCAGCAATAAGATAGCAATGGTCTCTCGTAGATCATCATTTTGTGGATGAATGGAGAGCTTCTTTGTGGGAATATATTTTGAGTATTGATGGAGAGCTTCAGAGAGCTTCTTGAGCATTTTTGGTGTGGACCAGCTTGAGGATATTGAAGATCCATAGGTAACTGAGGTAACCAAGCATGTATAAGATGAAATTCCTGGGAAAAGTGAAGAAAAGAAGGCCGAAATGCAAGAAGGATAAAATTTTGATGGTGCTTTCTAAGGTACAAGCTATTTACGTGCCATCTCACCCATTTTTGCTATAACTCTTTTCTATAATGATTCGGATCCTGAAATTTCATGAAAGTGATAAAACATATCCAAGCATTCATTAAAAATGCAGCTTGTGGGTCTTTGTGAAGCCTGGGAGTTACACCCATGGAAAAATAGGGTTTGTGACTAATCTAAAACTAGTCAAAAATCGATGTCATAACTTCTTCATAATGTGATCCAAATTGGAGACAAATTGTGTTGGTTAGATTATAGCCTGTAGTATACCTCAGAACATTTTTAGATCTATGAATTAAATATTTTGTGTGGGACAATTTACAGTCAATTTCTAGAATGGGGCTGCAACTAACAAGGTATGCTTCATTTTTTGTACCCTTTCTAAGATCGCCCAAGTAGTGCCACTTGGGGAATTCGGTATTAAAAACACGTATCAACATTGCATATCATTCGATCTTTCATTATACGTACAAATTTATGATTATTTGGTTATTAGGCTGTTGACTAATCCAAAACTAAAGTCATGGTTGAGACAAGCATTGATGAGTTACACACAAGATGAGGTGTATAGTTGATGATGTTGGTAAGATATTGATGAGTCATCGCTGATGATTATTGAAACACGATTGGTACATACTTGGTACATGGTTGGACATTTACCCTGTTTGGCGGTACAAAGCTGATTGCTGTGCTGTTTGGCACAAAGTTGGTGCATGGTTGATGCTCTTGTTTTATGGTACAAATTGATATCTCTTGAAAATTGTTGCCTCATATCAGTTGAAGCTAAGAATGCAAGTCAGCCCTGTATATAGAGTCAAGCCTTTGTAGAGTTGTACTCTATTCAAGAGCTGTTGATAAAACCCCAAGGATTATAGTCCAGAATAAAAAGAAAATTGTACATACATCTTGTGTTCTTTGTGTCTATTGTGGTGATGACTTGTTGATGATATATTGCTGATATATATTGCTGATATATGCTGTTGATATGTTCCTACATCTAACCAGCTATAAATGACAACAATGGGTAAATGAATAAATGTTGAATGCTATCTGATGAGTTTTTGCGCAAGAGGGAAGTTTTGGGAAAAAGAGCTCCACACTCATTCACCCCCTCTAAGTGGTAGGTGTGTCCAACATTACTGGAGATGGCCTCGTGAGCCAACAAAGGTTGGAGGAAAGGTTACTGGCTGTGCCCCTTTAACTCCCGCGAGTTTGGCATGAGGGCTAACTTGTACATCACGATCTTAGGATCTTTATGATGTCATAATTGGTATGGATTGCTTGAACGATGAGGCTTATTACCTAACTCAGAAGACTAAAACGGTTTGATCTTGGTCGATGATGAGTGATATAGATGTGTGATTGTAGGATGGAACCAGGGAGTTTCCCTTAGGTTCATCTATTCCTTGTAGCTACGGGAGAGCATGCACAAGGGTTGTAAGATTTATGTGATCCTTGTTTTAAATGAAAAAGGCGTGGCAGAAGGACTTGAAACCTTCCAGTAGTACGAGAATATGAAAACTTATTCCTAGAGGAGTTACTAGGGTTGTTGTCTGAGAGGGAATTGGATTTTATTATAGACCTAAAATCGGGGAATGAATCGATAGTGAGAACATCTTATTGGATGTCGACCCTGGATTTGTAAGAGTTGAAAATGCAACTCAAGGAGTTACTGGACCTAGGACTCATACGGCCCTATGTGTCACCGCAAGTACCTATTATTTTCATTCGGAAGAAGGATATAGATCGTGGAGGATTTTCATTGACTACTATCAACTGGGGTCGCCACAATCAAGAATCAATATCTCTTGCCGAGAATTGATGATCCGCTCGATCAAATGAAGGGGGTGATGGTGTTCTCCAAGATCAAAATTGCGATCAGGGTAATGTCACCATGGATTAAGGAGGATGACGCCCCTAAGATCGCCTTTAAGACAAGCTGACACTACGATTTTACCGTTTTACCTGCTTGAATTGACAAATGCCTCAGTAATGGCGGAGTTTGATGAACTGGTATCTCAAGGAAGTACTTGACAAGTTCGTCCAAGCATTCATTGACTATATTTTGATCTCTCGATGATGGAGGAGCATGACGAACTTGCTCTTGGTACTACAGTGTCCATGTAGAGCATAAAATTTGTATGGGAAGTTGTCCAAAATGCTCTTTTATCAATCGAGGATTCACTACTTAGGCATGTCATCTCCTCGAATGGCTGGTATCGTCAGTGGGATCCATCCAAGGTCGAGGGCTATTGTGGAATCGGCCTGCACTAAAGAATGTCACAGATGTGTGTAGATTTATGGGTTTAGTAGGATATTACCGATGAGCTATCGAGGGATTTTCAGATAGAAAATCCGGATCATGGAGTTGCGTAAGAAAACAAGAAGTTTGTTTGGACCAAGAAATGCTGGAAGCATTTCATAGAGGCTTCATGAGTTGTTGACAACCCACTTGGCCACTAAAAGGTCCTTTGACATGGATGCACTTCTTGGTATGCATGATGCATCCAAGGAAGGCTTAGGCAAGTCTTGATTTCTAAGATAAACGAAAGGATTGCTTACCGAGTGGAAACCGAGAAGGCATGCAGTTGAGGAGAACTATGTGATGCACGACTTGGATTTATAAGCCATCGTGTATGCCTTGAAGATTTGGATACACTACCTTATTGGACGGGGCACCGAAACTCAAAGATTGATCATTGTGGACCACAACACATTTTCACAGTTTAGCCGGTTTATTGACAAATCTGCCATAATCGGAACTGTTTAGCCAGTACTAATTTTGAGGATTTCTCTTAAGCATAAAGGGAACAATGAACCTAGTGGTGGATGTTTTGAGTCGGAGACCATGCATCTTTCGGTGTTGCCTCTTCCGCATTTAATTCCATATGAGAAGATTCTCACTTTACAACATTA
Organism: Picea sitchensis; assembly: GCA_010110895.2. Lineage (NCBI taxonomy): Eukaryota > Viridiplantae > Streptophyta > Pinopsida > Pinales > Pinaceae > Picea > Picea sitchensis. Next base: position 49,435 of record SNQJ01S0013759.1, read on the forward strand.
ATGAAGGATCGGTACAACAAGGTCGAGGGTTTACTCCTGGGACAAGACACTATGATGGTACCATTATATGAGGGATTTTCATTTGATAGTACCGGGTTATTGAGGTTTAGAAGTCAGATTTACATACCAAACTAATTTGAAAGTTGAGGATGTTGATCCCGAGCTTAGGCTCATAGAGTAGTTTACATGGCTCAACCAGGAGTCACAAAGATGAGGGGCGTGAGCATTAAACCCTTATTCTTCTAGAAGGGGAATGAAGGCCTACATAGTCAACTATGTATAGATGTCTGGAGTGCTAGAAGGTAAAGGTCGTAACATAGACATCCGACATGATTACTACAACTACATGCCATTCTCGAATCAAAATGGGAGGTTATTTCGATGGATTTATTGTTGAATTGCCACTCATGGCAAGGAGACATGACTCATTTTTGTAGTAGTAGACACTGGGACGAAGAGTGCTCACTGACTCTCGTATGCACATGATGTATCAGGCATTTGACATAGCTAGAGTTTTCATCGTTGATATTGTGAGGCTGTATGGCGTACCTAAGAGGATTATGTCCGGACGAGGATCACGGTTTACCGGATGATTTTGGACTATTTCCAAGAGGCTTGGGAACCCAACTTAACTTTAGTAATCCGTATCACCCGTGAGACTGACGGGCATACCAAACAAATGAACCAAAACTTGGAAGACATGTTACGCATGCGTAACGCGGATGGACCAACAAAAAGCATTGGGAAGAATTTCTGCCACTCAGTAGAGTTCGCTTACAACAACAAGCACGTGAGCACCATTAAAATGGTGCCTTGTGAGTTTTACTGCCACCATGTTGGACGCCTTGAGTTGGGATCGGGCTTGAGGATAGGTCCTAGTGGGACTAGAAGTGATCCAAGAAATGGAAGAGAAAATGAAAACCATAAGACAAAGGACAAAATAAGCGCAGGATCGGCATAAGAGCTATGTCGATGCGCACCGAGTCAATTTTAGTTATTTACGTAGTTGGCGATCGAATCTTCTTGTGGGTTAAACCACAGAGTTCGACCAAGTTTGGAAGGGGATATAAACTCTCTCCTAGGATCATGGGACCCTTCGAGATCAGGAGAGAAAGGACTCATGTCTTATCGAATAGCCTTGCCTAATTCCTTGAGAGGCATATGCACCATGTTTTTCATGTATCCGTTTTGAGACATTATATTAGTGATCCTACACATGTGATTGACATGAGTTCCTTGCAGGTATCGGATGAGGGAGTGCACACGTCTGAACCGGTCCACATATTAGATCACCGCGTTCGACAGTTACGACATCGAACGGTATATCAGGTCAAGGTCCAGTGGGACAATTATAGTCCACACTTGACAACCTGGGAGGACGCATATGATATGTGCTAGCATTTTCCCTTTTTGTTTGATATATAGACATATGATACTATGATACACTTATTTCTGCATTTATACTGAGAAACTTCGGGACGAAGTTTAGACAAAGAGGGGGTGTGTGTAACATCCCGCTCTGGCGCACTGAGAAAACTTATTCTTTGAGGACACTTGCACGCAAGTGATCCAGACCATTATGATATTAAAAATTTTTTCCTTGATTATGATGCGTTATGGTAGATGACATGATGTTTTATTGCATTTGACATAGACAGGTGCTATTGACTCGGTTTTACTGAGTGTGCAGGGTTTTGGACCTTGAGGATGTAGAGGCATCGACGAAACCCCTTGGACTCCAGATCGAGTCAGGGAGTGTGCTATTGGGGTTTGATTGTTTTACTGTGATTTTAGTACATTTGATTAGATAATATGATGTTGACATGTTCTGACACGATTGTTGATGATGCAGGCTGACGATAGCTTGCCCACCAAACTCACATATGGAGTAAAGGGGGCACACACAACTACCAGAGAGGTTGAGGGAGAGGTGTGGACAACAACCCTGCCACAACCTATTATCACTCCCTTCGTGGCTCAAACTGTAGGTTAACGATTACCTAGTTTGAGAGGACCCACGATGCCGTGAGGGAAGACTGCGACAATCGCTCATGATGATTCTAAGGGGCACACAATAAGGCGGGGGCCTTATTCCTTAGAATCCCTTAGTCTCCCACAAGTTCATCTAGCGGAGTGCTGACTCCAGGGGTTATTGATGTCTACCAATCAGTCAAGAGGCGAGTGGCACCCTTGGAGCATGTGGTGCATCCTGAAGGGCACATCGCGCAAAAGAAACACAAGAGGCGAGTGGCACCCTTGGAGCATGTGGTGCATCCTGAAGGGCACGTCGCGCAAAAGAAACACTAGAGGCGAGTGGAACCCTTGGAGCACGTAGTGCGTCCTGAAGGGAACATCGCATTGATGATGTTAAAGGAATGAACCTAGATGGCCTAAGACTAATATCTCATTAAGAAATTAAAAAAAAACAACTTCCCTAACTAAAATGTCACCTAGTTCAGAATCTAAGTCCTAAGTCTAAAACTTCGCTCGGGGTAAAAAATTTTCTACCCTTAAGAAAAATACCTTATAAAAATAAAATAATAAATTTTAAACAAAAAACCACTTAAGTATTAGTTGTGGACTTCATAAATTTTGGGGTAAAATGAAGAGAGTAAGAACTTAATTAAAATCTGTGGATATCAAAGGTAAAGAAGAAATAAATTATTTAACTTGTGAAAGTGTAAAAAGATATTAAATTAATAATAAAAAGGAAAAGAGTAAATAGTGCAACTACCATTTTGGCTCTAATAAAAAGGGGAAAGAAGGGAATAATAAAAATTAGGAAACTAAGGAATGGGGGAAACATAAAAAGGGAAAGAGGGGAACTTATGGTAAAAAGGGAGGTCAACATATTAAAGAATCTGCAATTAAGAACCTTCTAATTTGAACTAAATTAGCAACTTCATTTTATGGAAAGTATTTAAACCTGTAAGGGAATCTAGGAACACCTAGGAGTAAATCTAGGAGCAACTCTAGGTGGGTGAGGGAAATGAGACAATTTTTAAATTAAAGAAAATAGTTAATGGAGAAACGTGGGGGATGGATGACACTTGTACGAAGGAGAGTTTTTGAACTTAATTTAAATGAGATTTAGGGAAAGATGGAAGTTTAAAAACTCTATAAAAGAAAGGGAAGATAACGAAGAAGGGGATCGACTGTTAGCATAACATTATGCTGCTGGATTTGTGACTTGATTGATTACTTGTGGGGAGCTAGGATTTCCCAGCTCGGATAGGAGTGGTAGCTCAACCTTGCGAAGCGAGCTGGGAGATAGACATACCATCTGGATTGTGTGTGGCCCCTTTGCAGCTCAGGGGGCTAAGGGGGAAGCAAAGTACCCCTAACGTTGGCTGGGAGGTACCGGTGAGGTTTCGGCGGTCGACGAGCGGGAGCGGCACGGAGCTCAAGTGCAGGATAGCGTCTTCGAGTTATTCATCGTCGGTCATAGGTACACAAGTGTGTTTGTTTGTTTAAGAATAAAAGGAAAATTGTTTAAAGTTGTATATGAATCCTTATGATGATGATTGATGTGTTGAATTTTGGATCATCCCGTTTCCTTGTTGTTGTTTTCTGCACCTAGACTGTTATAACCCCACAATCCTTTCTATGAGTTATCCTTGGCTCTGGCATTCTCTTACTATTGGCTGCAATTTCTTATTGTTGTTCTTTAGGCATTTATAAATGACTGTGGGAATTTATATCTGACTGTGGGCGTTTTTAAATATGGCTATGGGCGTTTTGTAATAATGTGGGCGTTTATATATTACTGTAAGCGTTTATAAATTATGGTGGGCATTTTTATATATGACTGTGGGCGTTTTGTTTTAATGTGGGAATTTATATATGACTGTGGGTGTTTATATCTCACTGGGGGCATTTTTAAATATGGCTATGGGCGTTTGTAATAATGTGGGCGTTTATATATTACTGTGGGCATTTTGTATTGTTGTAGGCGTTTATAAATTACGGTGGGCATTTTTATATATGACTATGGGCGTTTTGTTTTAATGTGGGCATTTATATATGACTGTGGGCGTTTATATCTGATTGTGGGCATTTTTATGTATGACTATGGGTGTTTTGTAATAATGGGGACGTTTATATATTACTGTGGGCATTTTGTATTGTTGTAGGCGTTTATAAATAATGGTGGACGTTTACATATGACTGTGGGTGTTTTGTATTGATGTGGGCATTTATATATATTACTGTGGGTGTTTTCTATTACTATGGGCATTTGGGTGGACTGCGCTCCTCCTTACTCAGCCATTCTTGTTATTCTTAGCCATCCCAATGGATCCTAGGCGCAACCTCTCATCAATGCACCTTTAAACCACACTTATAAGGAACAGAAGGAGATAGAACGACTAGAACAAGAGATGGCAGCGTTACATTAATTGATAGGATCGATTTTATTTGTCTCGCTACTAAATTCCATATTATTGTTGTTTTCTTTACCTAATAGTAGCCCCTATTTTATCTTAGATAATGTTGCTTTAAATCTAATGGCCAGGAGATGGAGGAGTGACTTAACTCAGAAAATGTTGACCGTATGAGATTTATTAAAGATAGCAATAACACCATTAGCCATCTACCCTAATTGGCTATTTATAGCAGTCTACTTTATATCAATCAAGCATTCCACTTGATAACAACAACTACTTTACTTGTTAGTATTTACAATAGTAATCTACCTTATTTTCAATGAAAGCAATCTATTTTCCAGTTAATATTCATGGCAACAACTACCTGATTTCATTAGTATTTAAAAAGGGCAATCCACTTTATTTTAATAAAGGCAACTTACCTTTCAGTTAACATTTCCTAACAAGCAATTACTTTATTTCAATTAGTATGTAATAAAAGCAAGATGCTTTAATTAGTCAATGCCTCAATTAAGGCTAAGGGCTAGTAGATAGAGAGGAAAATTATTTATAGATAGTATTGATGCTAAAATGTTTATGGTAATTACAACAAATTGGGTAAGCTCTTAAGCAGAAAATTTATTTTCAAGCATTATTTAATTCCAAAAATTCGCATACCTACAATTGATGTTATGATGGTGTGTCCATGTGCCTTGAAGGGAACTAATAATTGGTAGGCACCATGAAAAGAGGTGATGCTTTTTGAATTAAGTTACTGTTTTTGCACCATGAAATCAATACTTTGTTTTGGATGTTGCGCTAATTATTGGTCCTCAATTACTGGCTATCGATTATAGATTTAGATCATTGAGTTAATGCTAATATTAATTTATATGCTTCGAAAAAGATTTTGAATATTGAGTTAATAAGGGAATTATGATCCTTGTGTTGTTGAGACAATTATTGGTTCCTAATTATTGTCTATCGAATTATAATTTTAGATCATTGAATGAATGTTGATGTAAATTTTACAATGTTTGCGTCAAATGATTTTAGGATATTTCGTTAATTATTGATCTATAATTAAAGATTAAATGTTAATTATTGCGCTAACTGACATTTATAGCTATTCATTATATTTGCGATTATAATTAATGACTAATTTCCTTGTTAAATGTTAAACCAGTCAAAGTTCAGACTTGTACAATATGGTCCCTTGAAGGTTGTTTTAGAGGTTACCTTGATGATGATTTATGATATAAAGTTGTGCATTGGAATGGCCTTAAGACACTTATAGATTGTAGCCCCTTGTTTAAGTAATGTTGTACTCGATTGTAAACTTTTGTGTGCTTGGTCTGTTTGTGTCGGGCGGGACGCAGACACCTCCATGTTCCTCAGAACAGTCGTCAGCCCTGAGACCTTCAATGGTTAAAATCGATGGGAACCTGGGCTTGAGCATTGCTTATGTGTCTTGGAGGTCCTAACCATTGCAGGGTAGGATAGATGGGTAGTCAATCTTTTTATTTGGTCGGTTGATTGGTGTTCTGTACTGGAAGATGTTGATGAGTGTCCTAGATATTTATGTTGATATCGCAGTTGCATGCGTCATGATGCGTCGTCATGTGGCAGTGCAGACTATAATGTCTTGTTACCCTTGTACACACACATAAAAATAAACAAAATAAATAAAAAAAACTAAAAAAAACTTCGTGCACTTGTTATATGTAAGGGTTTGTCGGCATAGCAGGGAGAATTAAGTTACACTATTATACACCATGGATTGATATGACATATAGCCCTCAACCATAGAGCCCTCTGGACGTGCTCTTTGTCCAACAAAGAGGTTTGTCGGCATAACGAGGAGGTCGTTACACTAATATACACCATGGATTGATATACCATAGAACCCTAAGGACGTGCTCTTTGTCCAAAAAAATCCTTCAATGATTTCAAGTGCCTATCCACCATCCACATTGAACTTGTGTGTACAGGTCCACACATTTCAATCTCCTCAACTTGGTGTATGAGGTAGTGTTCTTGTGCATTGAAAAATGTTGGAGGTAAATATTTTTTCATTTCGCACATTAGAGGAATTTCTCTCTTCCAATACTTTATATCATTTTCATGTATTTATTTCAATCAAAACCATATACATATCATGACACAAGAAAATAACATGTTTCAACATTATAACATAATATATATTACATTCCAAGTACAACACATGTCATTAAGTACAACAAAATTTGAAAGAACAGTTTGCATATAAATCAAAGCTACTTACCTCTTGTATTTTCCAAGATCGTACATAACTTGTTTGAAGTTGTTGTCAAAGTCGTTTGGGAGAGATAGTGCTAGAACATGTTGTAACAAAAAAATGAATCGTTATTTGTTTTGACCAAAGTAGACAAAAAAAATAAAATCTTAAAAGATGTATATGGCCAATATATAAATATGTATACCAAAATTATTACCTTAATGAAGGTATGCCAATCATGTGTTTTTACCCCACCAAATTCACCTTTCTTTGTTAAGATATTATTTTTGTTTGAAGAAAAACCTGTGGGAAATTTGATTCTTTGAATGACCTCTTTTACATCATTGATTTGTTGCCTTGTTAATAGCCATGGAAGGTTAATTTGGTCTCCATCGCTATTTGATCAGATCAGACTTCGCATTGCATCATTGGATTCCTAAATGTTAGTACAAATTTTCACAATTTTTTCTTTATCCCTCCTACCATCTATGATTCGCCATAACATTTCTATCACATTCTTCCCGATATTCATTGTATAAAAAACATTAGCTATCTTTAGCTCCTCATACTAGGGAAACCTCATGAATTGAGTGGGATAACATCTTTTTTTCTAGTGGAAGCCCATTATTAACACCTTCATGATGGTGGCCTTCATCACGAAGGATAAAAGAAATCACAACAATTCAAATAAGGTAAAACAAATTCAATAATTATTAAAATAAAAATTCAAAACATTACATATACGATACATAAATAAATTACGTACCTTGACAATTTCTATTATATTCCAACCTCCATAGGTGTGGTGTCATTATTCGTGGTTTTAATCCAGTCTCTTCTTTCCCATTGAAAATATGGTTTCCAGTAGTATGATACCTATGGTTCTTAGGGAGGAGGTGCCTATACTCATCAAACACCAACTTTCCTAAACTTTTTGAATTACAATACTTCATCTTAGGACCACAAACTGTACATGAAAATTTACCATTTGTTTGAAGACCTGCAAGAGATAAATTAATGTCAATTATACGATGGAATTATTTCAAAAACATGCATGATATCTTTAAAAAATTATATAGTATTAAAGTGAAACAAAATTCTACATACCATGAACATGTGTTAGTCCCGGGGCATCATGAATTTTCTGTACAAGTATTCCACGGAATTGAAATTTCTTCTCCCTGATTGGTTTACAGATGGCATACATAGTGATGTCATCCCATAACATTAGTAGATCGTTGATAAAAGGATCGATATATACATTCATATATTTAACTTGGTACTTACCTAATTGTTTGAAATTACACATAATTACTACCATGATATGTATATATAAGTAAATAAATAAACAAAAGATATTATGCAAAAAATGAAACAAATAAAAATGTTAAATTCAAAAAATTAATGTAAACAAAAGCCTAGAACAATCATTGTCAACATTCTGTGCTCCCTCTTTATTGACATTGAAGGAGTTATGTTATTGTTGATAACAAAAATAGGCCACACTGAGTAAATAGACCTAATCTCTATGAATGGATTAACATCATCAGTTTCCAATGAAATCATAAGATTATTAGGTTCATCTTTGAAATATGCCCATTTTTCCTCAATTTCCCTAAATTCATAACCATCTACAATAATTCGAATAACACCATCTCCATTTATGTTTTGTGCATGGAAATCCATAAATTGTGCTATGCTTTCACACTTGAACAATCACTTCAAACGTGGAATTATGGGAATATGACGAAGAACCTTTTGAGGCACCTTTTTTGTTACTTGATCGGTTCACTATCTAATGATAAGACATTGTAGGCATTCTATTTTTGATGCATGTTGTCCATAATATATAATATGATCATTAGGACATGCATCTATAGTTTGATACTCCATTCCAATGTCTTTCATAATGACATGCAAATATCGTTACGAGGTAAAATATTTGGCGATGGTAACAAAAATTCACCTAACAATCTACAACATAACAAATAACTAGTTAATGTAAAGAATATTAATTGTGAATATTGCATTCTTATTTTACACATTAATTAACACTAGAAAAATAGAAAAAAATCAACATTTATGTATATGAGATGAAACATATTACATACCTTACGATCTGTGTCATACAATTTTTCGACAAATGATTCATAGCCTTTAATTTCAGCGGTAATATAGCGGAGAGAATATTTTCTCTTGAGCCTTTATAAATTTGTTTATTTGCCTTTTCAAATAGAGGTCCATCATAAATACCATCATTGTCCCCATCCTCATTTGACTGAGAAAACAAATATTGGATCATTTTATTCATCCCATCATCTTCTTCCATGGGATCATTAGCTTGATTTGTCCCATCATCTTCTTCAATGAGATATTCATTCGCTTCATGCTCCTCAATGTGTAAAACATCTTTTCTACTACTACTTGGTGCAACATTTTGCAGAAACTTAGGGGGAAACTCTAAATTTATAATTACAAACAATCATGCAAAATTAGTGTGTATAACAAATATTCAATATATATATATATATATATATATATATATATATATATATATGTATGTATGTGTAAAATTTTATAAAACAAATCAATATAGAAACATATAATCAATATATACCTAATTACCATGGGACGATATTCATTCGATCCCCCATTAGTGTGCCCATATTTCCTACAATGTTTTTTATCTATTGTTATTAAAATTCTTACCAGACGTGTAAAACAACATTTTTTGGAAGGGAAATAACATCTATTGTCACCCTTTTCACCCTCTTTAATTTTTTCCCACCTCTAATATTTTTTGCCATTCTTTCACACATAAATACATTTTCTGAACCATTGTTGTTTTCTAAACATTGTCGCAACATCTCTAATTTGCAAAATATTTATATATTTTGTTTCATCGCCATTCCGACAAAAGTTGACCAAGTCAGTGCTGACTTTGACAAATAACTAGGTGATTGTTTGAGCAGTGCAGCGATAATATGTGTATCATCGTACATGTGAATAAATGTACCATTTTTCACTCTTACACTTCCAATGAAAGGAAGAGTTCATCGCATGGGAGATGAACGTAGGATGATTAAAAAAAAAGAGATAAATTTAAATCTTTATCTTCATTTTTTCAACAAAAGGATACTTTCGTCACAAGTAGTTCATTGCAATTTTTTTAATATGTAGTATTGATTATAACTATTGATATTCATGACCCAATGTATTCAACGCATCTCCAAAAAACACTTCCTGTTGGATACATCGACTACACTGAGAGGATGGGTGAACACTGTAGGGCTCTTTTTCCCGGAACTTCCTCTTCACAAAACTCATAAGTTAGCAATCACAATTTACTCATTACTTATTGTTGTCATTTATGTTCGACAACACGGGTATTCCAACAAAGGATGAACACATTCAATAACCACTCACAAAACCAGATAAAAGATCAACACACCGATGTTTTCACATGGTAAAACCCCTATGGGGAAACATCCATGGCCCCAGCCAATGCAGCCACTTGGAGTAGTTTATTAATGCAAAGAAAAATATTATAGAGAGATTTTACAAGAGAGTTTCTCACAATCAATCATCGGCAAATGATCCTCCATGTTCTTTAAATAGAGATCATGGACCAATCAGGTGTTAAGCCATGGATCAATGGCCATTAAGATCGAGGAGAGTATGAACCGTCAGATCACTCTATGTTAGGAACATATCGTGACCGTCGGATTTTCTAACTACAAATGCATACTAATGCATACTAAAGAAACACACTANGATTTTCTAACTACAAATGCATACTAATGCATACTAAAGAAACACACTAAGAAACACACTTTTACCTAATGACATATTAGACCAAGGAGATCTTAACTAACTCCTAAGTGTCTAAATATCCTAACATCCTCCCTTAAGAACAACTTGGGATAGGATTGAAGGATTTACAATAGTGACACAATAGGAGAAGGAAGGATGCATTAGAGCCTATCCCCCCTTAGTGACAACTTCCTGAACTCCTAACATAGATTGAAGTTTGGAAAAATTCACTTCTATAAGAGACTTTGTGAAAATGTATGCAACTTGATCTTCTATAGGGAGAAAGAGCACTTCAATAACTTGATCATGAATTATCTTTCTAATGAAGTGCATGTGTAAATCGGTGTGTTTTCTACACTGATGTTGAACTAGGTCTTTGGTGAGCTTCATGGAAATCTGATTGTCACGCTAAAGGTTGGTCGAATGTTGGTGCTGGAATCCAAACTCTGAAAGGATCTGTTGAAGCCACAGGGCTTCCTGACTTGCATTTACCACTGCTCGATACTCTTCTTTTGTTGAAGAAAGTGAAATAGCCTATTGTTTCTTACAGGCCCAAGTGACAGGACAAGAACCAAGGATGAAAACATAACCTGTAGTAGACTTCTAATCATCAGGGTCACCTGCCCAATCTGAATCAGTGAAACCAACCAATAAAGTATTCCCCCCTAAATTGTAATGTATCTCGAACTGAACTGTACCATGAACATAGAGAAGTATCCTTTTAGCTTCTTTCCAATGGCTTTTATGGGGTGTTTACATATACCAGGCAAAAATACTAAAATCAAAGGAAAGATCAAGATGGGTATGAGTCAAGTATAAGAGGCTACCAACTAACTGATGGTATAGGGTGGCATCAACTTCAGGAGAAGTACAGGTGGAAATAAGCTTGACCCCAGACTGGAAGGGAGAAGGGGTTGGTTTACAATCATCCATGTGAAAGCGATGAAGAAGGTCACAAGCATACTTAGATTGGGAAAGAAAAATTCCTTCATTTGTTTGTAAAACTTAGAGGCCAAGGAAATAGTGAAAAAATCCTAAGTCTGTCATTCCAAATTTCTTCTTAAGGCTAGTTTTCACATGGTTTAAAAGTTTTGATTTACTATCAGTAAGGATAAGGTCATCAACATAAATGACAAGGATTATGAGATGGCTTCCTACTTTCTCGGTATAGACATTAGGGTCAGAATGGCATCTAGAGAATCCAGTGGCAATAAGAATGGTGTCCATTTTGGCATACCAAGCTTGGGGAGCTTGCTTGAGAGCATAAAGAGATTTCTTAAGGCGAAAAACAAGGATAGAGTCATTCTGGACATAGTCAAGAGGTTGTTCTATGTATGTTTCTTCTTGCAAATATCCATGCAAGAAGGCAGATTTAACATCCATCTGATGGACCTCCCATTTATGTGAGGCAGCAAGGGAAAGAACAAGGCGGATGGAATTCATTTTGGCTACCGGGGCAAAGGTTTCATGATAGTCAATTCCTTCAACTTGGGAAAATCCTTTGGAAAGTAAAAGAGACTTGTGTCTTTCAACACTTCCATCTGATGCATACCTAGTTTTGTAGACCCATTTACATATGACAAGTTTTCTTCCTTTTGGAAGAGCTACAAGATCCCAAGTATCATTTTCCATTAACGAACGATAGTCTTCATTCATTGTTATATCCTAATCTGGATGACCTAGAGCTTATGCAAATGTCTCTGGATCATGAGTTTCTGAAACTTGAGCCAAAAGAGAAGAGGCTCGCTAGAAATTTGAACGTGTCTGACATTGATCTGAAGGATCATCGACAATATCACCAGCTACTTCTCGTGTTGAACGGACCCATCTAGGAAGCGATGGAGATGGTGTTGGTTCATGTTTAAAGGACTCATCTGGAGGAGGGTGAGCAAGCGGAGGTGGATTTTCATCCTCACTGTCATCATTTGAAGAAGAAACTAGATCACAAGAAGGCACAAATGTCGAATATGGCTCGCAGGACGAAGAAGGCACAGCCATCGAATTAGGCTCATAGGCCAAAGAAGGCACAAATGTCGAATTAGGCTCGTGGGCCAAGATATTTTCATCAAATTTAACATCTCTTCTAATAATAATTTCATTACAATGTGATTGAAGAAGTATGTAACCTTTGACATCTTCAGAATAACCAACAAATATACACTTCTCACTTTTAGGCTGCAATTCTTTCCTTTTCTCATCAAGAATGTGAGCCCATGCTATACTGCCAAATATACCGAAGTGACTTACATCTAGTTTAATTTTAGTCCAAGCTTCTTCTGGTGTTATATTTTTAAGAGCCTTTGTGGGAGTGCGATTAATTATGTAATTTGCACAGTTGATGGCTTCCGCCCAATACTTTAGACTTAATCCCTTAGATTGGATCATACAATTAGCCATTTCTTTTAATGTGCGGTTCTTT
>SNQJ01S0013759.1:89939-107432 GCA_010110895.2 Picea sitchensis
TTCCATAGAATTCACAGATTTTGGTTCTGCCTGACACATTCCTCCACAGACCTGTCTTTCCAAACTTGGCCAAAATATTCCCAAGAGACATTTGCCTAGCTCTATCTATTGAAACATCCTCCTCAAGGAATCACAAGTTTTCCTAGAGTGGAGAAACTTGTCTCCTTGAGGGAGCTCCTCTTCTTTGTCTGCCTCATAATTGCACATATCTTCTTGTCTATAAGATATTTCCAAAATTCCTTCCTTCTTGGTTGTTCCCATTTTTTCTCTTATACACTCTCCAAAGGTCACCATCACGAACCATCATGTCCTTTGGGGATGTCACACCCCTTCATGAACCCATGTCCAAATGAATTGGTTCACCTTTTCACAGACCCAAAAGCTCAAACAAACCCATGTTCTCTCAATCATCACACCCCTTGGAATAGGAGTGCCTAACCTTGGTGTGCCCCTCATGTTAGAGTGCTCCATCCATCTAATTAACTCATCATCTTGGGTGTGCACACCCCTTATGTGAGTCAATCTGACTTGCCTAAGTGCACCCCCCATGCCTTAGTCGATTTTACCTTCATCGATGAAGCTCCCAAGTCTTTCCCTCCACTCTTTGGTAAAAAATATTTCATATAATATGCGTTGCAAGGCACCTTGGGCATAGTCATACCCACTATATGATGATTTTCATCTCTTCATTTGTATTGATCATTTTTCCTACCTCATTTGGATTATGGTTGAAGTGTGTCGACTTGTGCTAAGCTCTCAACACCTTACATCCTCCCCCATCTCATGTCATTTTCTCCCTTGAAAAAATCCAAAAAATATACGATATCCAAGTCTCTTCCAAACTCATGCCTCCACTGCAACTAATTTTACTAGAAAACCCAAGTTGTGTGCCATTGGAAAGCCTAAATTTATGCCAAAGTGGACACCCAAAGTTTCCTTGCGAATTGAAAACCCCAAGTTTCCACAAACCAAACTGTACTTTGTACCCAAATTCACACGATCTGTTTCTTGAGTCAATGCGACCACTTCACCTAAATGGGTGTCACTCTGTTGCTACGATGTCATTTCCTTGTTGTTGTTTGGTTTCATTTTTGTTGCCTCTACCTTCTACAACTGATTGCTACCCACTTCACTTCCAAATTCACCTAAGTGTTGAACTCTTGTGATCTTATTGTTACACCCATACTTCAACAAATTCTTCCATGTCTCTTCACACTAAATTCCCCCATACCTTGTACTAACTGGGTAGCTAGTCCAAATGTCACTCCCAACTCATGAGAAAGAACTTCCTCTTGCTCGTACTTAGTCTTTTCCGTTGCATTTTCGTCACTTTGTCCAAATCCCAAGACTTAGAAAGTGTCCATCCTTGCCTCATAACTACTTCCAGTGTTCAATATTCATTAATCATATTATCCAGAATGTCTAATTTCTACAATTTGAACCTATTGGTGCATTCATACTCTTCACCCCCTTGTTATGTTGTTGTTCTCTCCCAAGTCGTGAACTAGTCAAATAACTAGTTCAACCATCCCACTTATTGAGTATACAAACCTTGATTCATAAACTCGTCACTTCCTTTCACAATTTGGGCCATCCGTACAATGATATCAAACCAAGGAAAGGTCATCCCTCACCTTGAAACACTATGAATTCACCCCAAAACAAAGTCTTCTATGGAAACTTGGCTCCACTATCCTCCTCATGGCACAGTAATCCGATATAACCCAAGAACTGGACATCTAGACTACCTTTTCCTCACTACTTCATCACCCAACCATGCCACTACATCTTATCATATATGCCTTGGAATGTTTAGGTTTCACCTTCAACCATGGTTCCCAAAGTAAGAGAAACACACAATTCCAGGTGATCTCTTCATGCTGCAATCTACCTATTTGCATAATCCTTGTAGCAAAGGCAAGTATCCAACTCACCTCCTTCGATGAAGTCACCTAAATGAAACTAAACATATGAGATGAGTGTGGGAAACGTTCCTACACTCCTCAAACATGCAGGATACACTCCTAAAACATCCCTACACTCCTAAAACGTCCCAATGAAATGTCCAAAGTGATCCAAATAGAATGAGTCATCTCAAAGAAATTTCATGCCTCAAGCAAGCTCACACCAATAATCTTCCAGCTTCAACCAATGACCCCCACCAAATCTCTGAGTCATCACACAATTGTCCACAAGTCACCAAGATGTTCTCTACCTCATCTAATTTCCCATACAAAAGGTAAGCAATCACCACCCGGGTCAGTTAGTCTGTGTTCTTCCCATTTGGGTTCACTGTCAACAATTCTTGGTCAAATTCCTTGCTAACACTACTCATCTCTTGGAATGGAACTTCCTTGTACTTGCTACAAGAATCCAAAATCTTGTAATTTCATTGCAATTGAACAAATTTGGCTAAGGCAGCAAATAGGAGGGTTGCTCATCTATACTCTCAAATTTAACATGAAGGAACTTCACTACCAACCACTACAACGACCTGTCCAACGCACCTCATAAAAGAGTTTGGTAGATTCCATAAGCTTCCTCAACAATTTCATCCAAATTTTACTAATTTCACCACAACATTCATCCAGGTAGGTCATCCCAAGATCTTTAGCACGTTAACCTAACCAAGGCATCCCAAACTACTACAAGACTTCTTAGATTGTGGAGCACTTGAATCATCCTCAGTTCTCACCATGGAAATAGAATGCACATGAGCCATCAAGTCATCTGTCGTCCCTTCAAAGAACTCACTACAACACTTGGAAATTCAAGAACTCAAGAAAACCGTACCTTTCCAATGACATCATCCACTGCAAACATGTTCTAATCCTATTGTCTTTGACCTTCATTCCCAAGCAACCAACTCTTCGCATCAACTCACCTCAAACATTTTCCACTGTGATACAAGGATATGTCCATCTATCCACTTCATAAATACATATAATTCCCAAACTTTGCATGCAACCGATTGATCTCGTTTCTAATGTATTTCCATATCCATGCCTTGATTGGTTCATCTTCAAGGCACCATGTACCCACCGATTGATTGTCAATTCATACTATTCATAACCGACTATTGTAACTTTGCAAAGAGATACCTCATCTAAAGGATGCAATGTCATCCAACAACCCAACTCAACTCAATTATTTTTCTCAGTGATGCATGTCACAAAGACACCATGAAGGAATTGTGCCAAACCAACAATATGTTGCAAAGTTTCTTTAACTCACCCTTTGTCGCCCAACGCACCTAAGTGCTTCACCCTACTACAACCTAAAATTGATCCTCTCTATCATCACTTCTATGATCACTTTTTTGGTTATATTTGCGATAAGTCGTGCAATGATCCTATGTTCACATTCCTTTCCCAAGTGATCGATTTTCACAAATAAATATGTTCTTGGTCTTTCCAAGGTGTGAAGAACATGTCCATCACTAACTTTCATCACACAAACAAACCAAGTCCTCCTCTATGATGAAGTCTCTGATAAGTTTTGTGATGAACTCTATAATGAGTTCTACAATCACCCACGATGTCCAATTGATTTATTTCACCACAAATCTACCCTCGGTTTGCACAAGGTATGTTCCCAAATAAACCTTCCCATCACAACACCAATTGAACCTTTTCTATAAGTTTGATGGAAATCCAATGATGAATAAGTTCGTTTCACCAAAATGTTCACCAAGTCTTTGATCATTCCCACTGAATTTCATTCACAACAAGTGGTCTTCAAATTTTTCTCCAATACCATTTGTCACGTCCCCACAAAGTGCCTTGAGATCATGCACTTCTTGAGGGCATGGGACACCGCAATGTTTCACACTTAACTACTTGAGAACACCAAGGTTACTTCATTCATACTATGCCTCTTCACCTAGAGCATACCCATACTCCATTCTTGGCTATCATTGAGTTACACTCCTACTCTAGTGAAACTCTTGTATACTTAGACATTCCTTAATTTCTTTAACACTTCATCAATTTTAAGCATACACCCAAGAACATGAAAATCCAAGAGAACAACAACATAACAAGCAAAAGACAAAATCAAGTATAGTGTGGGAGACACAAACCATTCCTAACACCTGGATAATTCTTTGTTATAAAAGAATAGGTACAAAATGAGAATTACTAGCTCAGTTTACAACTTCAATAGAGTCAAACAACCCACCTCACCTCACCAAGACACTCATGAACAAATTTTTCACCACAAGACTCTATGTCATAACCATCTCCATTTCCACCTGCAGTGCACCTTTGATGTGATTCCAAATGCAAACTTGTTGTCTCTTCATTTCCGTAGACTCTGCCTCTTCATTTCCACATACTTCATAGATTCTAGTTCCTCCTCACACATTCCTCCATATACCTATGTTTCTATACTTAGAAAAAAAATTCCCAAGAGAAATTCACCCAAGTCTGTTTGTTGAACCATCCTCCTCAAGGTAGTACAATTCCTCCCAGAGTGGAGTGACTTGGCAACTTGAGGGATCTCCTCCTCTTCATCTACCACAAAATGGTAGAGCTCTTCTTGACTCCAAGTTCTTTCCAAAATTCTTGTCTTCTTTGTTGTGCTCCCTTGTTGTCTCATAGGCTCTCCAAAGGTCACCATCACAAATAATCATGTCCTTTGGGAGTGTCTTGCCCCTTTGTGAACCCATGTCCAAACAAATCATTGTTCCCCTTCATGGATTCGGTCACCCAAACAAACCCATGCACTCTCAACCATCATACCCCTTGGGATCGGTGCACCCAACCTTGGTATGCTCCTTATGACAACATGCTCCATCCATCTAAATGACTCATCATCTTAGGTCCATGTGCCCCTTAGGTGAGTCAAGGTGAATTTTCTAAGTGCTTCCCCCATGCCTTTGTTGATATTCCCTTCATCGATGGAGCAGCCATTTCTTTCCCTCAACTCTTTACTAAATCATTTGTCATATAACTTTCATTGCAAGGTACCTTGGGAGGAGTTGTCCCTTGGCAAGTCACATACCCAAGGAATCCCAACTCCCCACTATATTAATATGTCCATCTCTTCATTCCTATCGATTTTCTTCTCTTCCTGATTCATACTATGGTGGAAGCACGTGAGACCAAGCTAAGCTCTCAAGGCCTTACAATAATCAAGAAAACACTCATATAGGTATGGTAGCTATCATGATAACATGGAAAAATGAGAATGGCACTTGGAAATATATAGTAAAACAGAGATGAGTTAGTTTTTCCATCAATATTGCAAAGATAAGTACCATCGAGCATTGTGTTCCGTCTAAATCTTAGTTTCAATGTATGTAATCCCCTTCTTCCTTTCCGCAATTGACCTTGACTTTCATACAATATTATTTATGAAAACATAACCATATCCAATGTATTCAATCAGTGTATATGATAATGAATTATTTAATTGTTTATTTCTTAATATATTTTGATCATATATTAAGTTTTAGTTTTTAATTTTGAATTGATTGATTTTAATTATGTTAGTTAAAAATAGAATAATTAAACTACTCTAAAGATCATTATTCATTACCACAATTATGAATATATTAACCAATTTACGCTTGATAAATGAATGTATGATTATTAATGCATGCCAACGTAGATCCATCTTAACTATCGATCTATCATTCATAAGGCAATAAAATACCTCAATGTGAAAACCTTTTCTAGATTGAAAAAAAATGAGAAAAGGTTTGCACATCAAGGAATTTGATCCATCTTGATGCATGATAGATGTGGAGTTAATATAAATCTACACTAGTTGCAATAGCCTACAATTTCATAGAAAATCAAAAGTGTGGTTAATTATATCTTTCATCATGTAATCCTTCGACACTATGTTCAACATATATTTAATGTGTTTATATTTGGAGGGGGAAAGGGTATGTACACCTCTGTAGACTTCAACAGTCAAAGCATTGTGAGGAGGGGGTCCCTTGTCCCACAAACAGGGGGACCTCATACACCATGTAACGACCCCATCATTACGCCAACAAGCGGAGCAATTTATTTTATTTTTTTTCTAGGAGGTAAGAGGAAAGAAATCAACATTCTGGAAGCCATAACAAAAGGGTTTGACAAAGTTGCAAAGGTTCCAATATTTCGGCGATTTTTCCATATCAACAAAAGAAATAATCTCCTCTTTCTGAAATGGGAAAAGAAGTGGTTGGGTATCAAAGCTAGTTGTAGAAGAAAATAAAACTTGTAGTTCAAACTGCAGCGTTAAATAACAGATCCCACATAGAATTTGTCGCGATCTATCACAACACTTTTTGTAGTCTTATTTCTTTAGCATATGCATGGATGTTATGATGTAATGGCCTAAACATTTAACATGCCCATGTGGCAGACAAGTGTCAGTACATTCATCCAGAAGCTGTAATGTATAATAAGCAGTTTAGCCCTCTCTATTTACATATTTTAAGGCTCAACTGTGTGTTATCAGAAACTGAATTCACGATCTGGGTCTCTAATTGATTTTTATCTACCAGCCATGAGCTCATAGTTTTATATCGTATATTCCACTATAGGGTTTTACCGATAACCATAAACAAGGAATGGTGAAGCAATAGTTCAACATTGAGCAGTTTATACAACCATAAGCCAAGACATGTATGGGTTTTCACTGAAATTTTTTGTAGATCTAATCAAATTAGTTAGTTCCTTAAGAAACTTCTCAAACTCAACCCCAACACCAAATGAGAAAGAAAGGGAAAAAACACTGGGCAAACTGATAAATTTTAAAAACAATAATTAGCAACTATGGCAAAAGCTCAAAACTTTGAACAAGGATTTGTAAAAATAACTACATAGCCAAAAATCTTGTATAATGGAAGGCGAGATAACGACTACAATTAATGGGTTTTCCGCCTCTTAGGTGGATTTTCCATTGCGACTCTGTATATCCAGCAAACAAAAGCTAAGAGATGGGAAACAATAAGAGCAACCACCATAAAAGGCATGTATTCAACTATCCATGAATGCTCAAAACTTTTCTTTTGTACCTCCCTCATCCTCCTCTATTCTGTCCAATGCTATGCTCCTATTTTCACACTTCTCACCCTGTCTTCCCTTCCAGTGCTATGGCACCCCCGACCCTCTCTCTTTCAACTTGTGCCAATTCTTTGTTTCATTAACATTCAGAAATCCATCGCAATTTTGATTGACTTCAAAGTAAATTAACTCAAATAGGATTCCTATCATTCTAACTGATCATATTCAATGGAGAATATGAGTGATAATTTTACTGAAAACAATTTAATAGACCGATTTGTAACAATCCACAAATCTAAGTAGATCTGCATGACTCAAGAGACTCACTCTCCAAAGCTAGTTTGGAGATGGACTTCGACTGCTAGAAGGTCTGGGAAAAGGATCCACAGGGATCCTCAAAATTTTTCACAGCTCTTGGCTCAATCTCTGATTGAGCGGTCTTACTAGCCACAAAATTTTGACCTATTGTTAATTGACATCTTACAATGCTCTTTTTGTAACTATTATATCTAGATCACTTAGTTGGGTTTTTTTTTTTCTCTGATGATGTTCAGATTAGTGAACCAGAGTTTTTTTTTTTTCTCTGGGAAAAATTGTTGATAGGATTTCATGGACACTATTCTGTTGATCAGTAATGTTGAACGTGTATGCTCCTAAAGCATAGTGCTTCTTAGCCACAGGATTGCCTAAGGCATTTATTAAAGTAATTTTGTTTCTCTATAAATAAAATTACTTTCTTTTTTTTTTCATGGANTATATTACAACTCAAGAATCGCTCAGGCAAATGTGGGTGACGAGTTGAAATCTTAAGGTAAAATTGGTTGTGTGTTAAGGGTACGTAACCAGACGAACTAGCCGTCTAGATGGTGTGTTCAATACACTGGTTGCCAAGGAATAAAAAGTAAAACACAAATAAGGCAACAATTAATTGCACGCCTTCAATTTCGGGAACAAGCTGTGGAATGCAACTTGGACAATCGTGTGGTGGACAAGCAAGGTAGAAGGGATTGATAACTAAATTTGAGAAACTGTTTTCGAAGAGTATCTAACCGTCTAACTATACAAAAATCGTAGAGTCAAGTAGTGGTCAAGGAACTGCGTGAGCGTTGAGTTAAGCAAGGTAAATTTGCTGGGTTAAGTCACGGTTTTAAAAGAGAGAAGATGTGTACATGAATTACTTTACTGTCATCATTAATAAGCAAATATTTGTACCCAGAACACACCAGAATGAAATTACAATGCATTAATCATTTAGATAAGCGGTCGTTGCACCACACATCCATGGAAATAAGAAATAAAAACGATTATTGTAAGAGGTAAGGAGCTCACCGAATAATTAATAAAAGAAGACGCTCGGGTTCAAATCCATATCGTCCAGAAATAAAAACATAATGTGTCTACAGCCCAATAGTACACAGACAAAGAATGTACATCAATGAAAAGAAATTAGGTAAATGATTTACAATTCGCTACCCCAACTCGTTGTCGAGTTCCTTTCATTCAACAGGTAAGAAATCAAGGTTCTAAGTTAAGGATGATTAAGATTGCATTCTTACAATGCAATGTTTACATTCAAATGACAATTCTCTAGAGTAACAAAGGAAAAATGCAGTCACAACCATTGGCCAAACGTAGAGAAAGAAAATAAAACTTTGTCATGATTCAATCAATTGCCAGGTTAATTAATCGCCTCAAGGCGCAGGGAAAACAATCAGCCAAGGAAAAATAATCAATGGTAGACGACTAACAAGTGAATCCTTCACTCATCATCCTTGCACATAAAAGTAAGGCATTGAGATCCATAGGTCTTTTAACGCTAAGGCGACGACCATAGATCAAGCTCCTGGTTGACTTCTTAGGCATGGACTGGCGAGCTAGGGACAAAATGAAAAACAATCACATTGGTCACAGACAAACGCCACAGGGCTGTCAATTCATGCAGTGAATGAAGGCCATGGGAGTCAACAATCATCGAGCTAGGCGAAGAAAAGTTTCAGTCATCAATTTTTTTTTCAAAAATAACTCAGTTTACTTCTTCATTAAATACGTAGATAAAAGCATAAGTACTAATACAATTTATCACACACCAATGGAGAGAACGTACCTTTGCTTGATCGCCTACTCCGAGTGTTGTCCGTGCACTCCGCTCCAAGTGTCGTCTGCGAACTTCCTTGCAACTTCCGCTTTCTGAACGACGAGACTTCACAGGTACCTCCCAGCCAATGCTAGGGGTACTCTTCTTCCCCCTTAGCCCCTATATCCACAAAGGGGCTACACATTCACTATCCAGAGATTCAACTAGCTCCCAGCTCACCTCGCAAGGCTGAGCTACCACTCCTCACCGAGCTGGGTGTCCCAACTCCCACAAGTAAATCAGTCAAGTAGATAATTTTGTAGCGTAATGTTATGAAAACAAAAGATGATCCTTCATCCTTCCCCCTCCTTCATTTTATAGAGTTTTGAACTTCCTTTCTTTCCTAAAATCTCATTTTGTGAAAGTTTTAAAAATAAATTCCTAAAAATTCTTCTTCGTACAAGTGTCCCCCATCCCCTACATTCCTCCATAAAATAATTTCTTTAATTAATTAATTATGTTTNACAGGTTTTAATGGCTTTCCCTATTATTAAATTTCTAGTTCAGTTTAAATTTAGAAATATTTTAAATGGTAGATACTTTTTCTAAGTTTGACTTTCCTCTTTTTTTTCCCTTATGTTCCCCTTTTTCCCTTTTTATGTTTACCTCTTTTCCTAGTTTCTTGATTTTTTAGATTTTCCCTCTTTCCCCTTTTTAATTAAAACTCAAAAAGGAAGGTGTGGAAATTAACCCTTTTTCCCTTTTTTCATTTAATTAGTATTTTAAATTATCAAAAAAATGATTAATTCCTTTTTCTTTTTTTTTTTAATTTTAATCCATCGGATTTTTTTTTTTTAGANACAGGTTTTAATGGCTTTCCCTATTATTAAATTTCTAGTTCAGTTTAAATTTAGAAATATTTTAAATGGTAGATACTTTTTCTAAGTTTGACTTTCCTCTTTTTTTTCCCTTATGTTCCCCTTTTTCCCTTTTTATGTTTACCTCTTTTCCTAGTTTCTTGATTTTTTAGATTTTCCCTCTTTCCCCTTTTTAATTAAAACTCAAAAAGGAAGGTGTGGAAATTAACCCTTTTTCCCTTTTTTCATTTAATTAGTATTTTAAATTATCAAAAAAATGATTAATTCCTTTTTCTTTTTTTTTTTAATTTTAATCCATCGGATTTTTTTTTTTTAGAACAATTAAATTCTTACTTCCTTCATGTTACAAGATTTAACGAAGGTCATAATTATTATTTATGTGGTTTTTATTTTTATTCCTATTTTATTATTATTTTTTTTAAAGAGAGATAAATTTTTACCACTAGCATAATTTAGACTTAAACCTTAATTTTTCGTACAGGGCGACATTTAATTAGGGAATTTTCTTTAAAAATTTCTTAACACGTTATTCATCCTAGGGCCATCTAGGTTCATTCCTCTATCATCAATAACGCGACATGCCCTTCAGGATGCACTAGGTTCTCCAAGGGTGTCACTCGCCTTACTTTGTTTCCCTTGCGCGACATGCCCTTCAGGACGCACCATGTGCTCCAAGGGTGCCACTGGCCTCTTTCCATTTTTTCTTGCACGACATGCCCTTTAGGATGCACCACGTGCTCCAAGGGTGCTACTCGCCTATTGAATGACTTGGTAGACATCAATAACCCCTGGAGTCAATCTCCGCCAGGTGAACTTGCGGGAGATAAAGGGCCTCTAAGGAATAAGGCCCCCACCTTATTGCACAAAGATTAGAATCATCATGAGTGACTGTCGCAGTCTTCCCTTACGGCATCGTGGGTCCTCTCAAACTAGGTAATCGTTAACGTACAGTTCAAGCCACGATGGGAGTGCTAGTAGGCTATGGAAGGGTTGTTGTCCACACCTCTCCCTCAACATCTCCAGTAGTCATGTGTGACCCCTTTACTTCATATGTGAGTCTGGTCGGAAAGCTATCGTCAACCTGCATCATCAACAAATCATGTCAAAACATATCCATATCATACCATCTAATCAGATGCACTAATATCACAGTAAAACAATTAAACCCTAGTGGTACACTCCCTGACTCGATCCAGAGTCTAAGGGGTTCCATCAATGCCTCTGCATCGTCGAGGTCCAAAATCCTGCACACTCAGTAAACTGAGTCAATAGCACCTGTCTATTTCAATGCATTAAAACAACCTATCATCAACCCATAACACCTCATAATCAAAATCAAAGGTTTTAATAGCATAATAATCCATATCACCTGCGAGTGAGTGTCCTCAAAGAATAAGTTCGCTCAGTGTGCCAGAGCAGGATGTTACATACACCCCCTCTTGGTGTAAACTTCGTCCCAATGTTTCACAGCATAAATGCCAAAATAAAGTGTATCACAGTATCATATGTCTATCTATCAAACAAAAATGGAAACTGTTGGTGCATATCATATGTGTCCTCCCAGGTCGCCGAGTGCAGACTATAATTGTCCCACTAGACCTTGACCTGATCTACCATTTGACATTGTAGCTATCGAATGTGATGATTGAATATGCAAACTGGCTCAGCCATGAGCACCACCTTGTCCAACACCGGCAAGGAACTCATGTCAATTACATGTGTAGGATTGCCAATCATAAAGTCTCAACAGAGACGTGAAATACATCATGCATACGCCTCAAGAATCAGGCAAGGCTAGTCATCAGCCCACAGGCCTCTCATTCCAAAATATCATAGGATCCCACAAACCTAGGATATAGTTTAGCCCCCTTTTTCCAACTAGATCGAACTCTTATGCCGTTTCAACCACAAAAGGACTCGATCGCCACAACATAACTACGGTCGAAACGATGCGCATCATCGTAACTCTTTTATCGATCTTGCGCTTCCTTGATCCTTTGTCTTAAAGTTCTCATTTAAGCTTCCAATTCTTGGATCGCTTCTAGTTCCCTTGGGTCCTATCTGCAAGCCGATCCCAAGTCAAAGGTGCTTGACATGGTCGCCTGTAAAGAAACTTGACAAGTACCATCTTAATGGTTCTCTGGTAACTTTGGTTATAAGCGAATTCCACCAGTGGCAAGAATTCCTCCCAACACTTCTATTGGTCCATCATGTACAAGAGCAACCTGTCCTCCAAGGTTTGGTTCATTCGTTTGGTTTTCCAGTCAGTCTTTGGGTGATATGCAGTACTAAAGTTAAGTTGGGTTCCCAAGGCCTCATGGAAACTCATCCAAAATCGTCTAGTAAACACCAATCCTCGATTGGATATAATCACCTTAGGCACGCCGTGTAGCCTCACACTCTCAATGATGAAAACTATACCTATGTCGGGTGCCTGATACGTCGCACACACTGGAATAAAGTGAGCACTCTTTGTTCGTACACATAGGAATAAAGTGAGCACTCTTTGTTAGAGTGTATACTATTATGAAAATCGAGGCATGTCTCCTTGTCATTAGTGGAAATCCAACATCAAAATCCATTGAAATAACCTCCCATTTTGATTTCGGAATAGCGTGTGGTTATCGTAATCATGCTCGGTGTCTATGTTCATCCTTTACCTGTTGACATTCTAGACATCTGGCCATATAGTTGACTATGTCTGCCTTCATTCCCTTCCAGAAGAATAAGGGCTTAAGTTCTTCCCTCCTCTTCGTGACTCCCGGGTGAGGCATGTATTGCTCTATGAGTCTTTCTCAGGATCAACATCCTCAACTCATCGTTCAGTGGTATGTAGATCCGATTTTTAAACCTCAATAAACCATCGCTATCAAACAAAATTCCTTCAATCATGGTACCATCATTGTGTTTTGTCCGATAAAACCCTCAACCTCATTGTACCAGGCATCACCATACTGTAAAGTTAGAATATTTTCATGTAGATTGGTATGAAGAGGCAGTACCGAAAGATGAGTGGTCTCCAACTCAATGCATATGCCACTTGGTTCGCTGTTCCTTTTATGTAGGTAATCTCAAAGTCGTACTCTCTAAGAAATTATGACCAACATAGTTGTCGCGCGTTCAGGTCACTTTGCATAAATATGTGTTGTAGCCCACTATGGTCAGTCGTTAGTTCAAATTTTTGTCCAACAAGGTAGTGTCTCCAAACCTTCAAGGCATATACGATGGCTAACAACTCCAAATCACGCGTCACGTAGTTCTCCTGATGCTTTCTCAGTTTCCTCAAGATGTAAGCGATCACTCATCCGTCTTGCACCAAGACTCTACCTAAGCCTTCCTTGGATGTGTCAGTGCATACCAAGAAGTCCACGTCCATGTCTGGGACCTTTAGTATCAGTGTTGTTGTCAACAACTCCTTGAGTCTCCGAAATGTTTCTATGCGTTTCTTGGTCCAAACAAACTTCTTGTTTTTCTTCTGCAATTTTGTGATCAGATTTGTTATCTTCAAAAATCTCTCGACAAACCGTCGATAGTATTCTGCTAAACCCATGAAACTACGCACTTTCGGGACATTCATCGGTCTAGGCCATTCCATAATGGCCTCAACCTTTGTTGGATCCATGGCGATGCCTTCACCAAAGATGACATGCCCCAAGTAGTGAATCTTTGATTGATAAAAAGAGCATTTGGACAACTTCCCATACAGTTTGTTCTCTCACAGACACTGTAGTACCAAGCGCAAGTGCTCCTCATGCTCCTCCGTCATCCTAGAGTAGATCAAAATATCGTCAATGAATACTTGGAAGAACTTGTCCAAGTACTCGCGAAACACCCCATTCCTAAAACTCATAAATACCCTTGGGGCGTTTGTCAGTCCAAACGGTAAAATAGTAAATTTGTAATGTCCAAACCTCATCTTAAAGGTGGTCTTAGGGACGTCATCCTCCTTGATTCGTAACTGGTGATACCCTGATCACAAATTGATCTTGGAAAACACCATCACACCCTTCATTTGACCGAATAGATCATCAATTCTTGGCAACAGATACTAATTCTTGATCGTGGCCTTGTTCAATTGACGATAGTCAATGCATAGCCTCCACGACCCATCCTTCTTTCATATGAAATAATAGGTGCACCCCATGGTGGCACACTAGGACGTATCATTCCCAGGTCTAGCAACTCCTTCAGTTGAATTATCAACTCGTGTAACTTCGCGGTTGACATCTGATAAGGCGTTCTAGCTATCGGTTCGGTTCCTGGTTTTAGGTCTATAGTAAACTCCAATTCCCTCTTCAGCGACATCGCAGGTAACTCCTCCGGAACACATCCGTCAACACTCTCACCACGAGAAGGTGTTCTAAACTTTCCACTACTCCCTTCTCATTTAATGCAAGGATCGCATAAAGCTTGCACCCCTTGCACATGCTCTTTCGAAGTTGCAAGGAAGAGATGAACCTCAGGGAAACTCCCTAGTTGCAACCTACATTCACCCATCTCTGTCCCTAGTCATCGACCAAGCTCAACCATTTCGTCTTACGATTGAGTATCGCCTCATGCGATTCTAACCATTCCACACCAATCACGACGTCATAAGATCCCAAGATCGTGATGTACAGGTTGGCCCTGGTGACCAGCTCTCCCAGGTTAAGGATACATCCCGTAACATTTCCTCCAACCTTTTGTTTGGCTCCTGAATCCATCTCTACAAAGCTAAACTCATCCTATTCGACTGCCTTTACCTTAATCCTTTTTAGCGCTGTACCAGAAATGAAACTCTCGGTAGCAAAGAGATCTATCAAAATACTAAGGGTCTAGTCAGTGATGATACCTGACGTCTCGAGCACAGTCGACTGCTACTCTACCTGGCGGTTATTCACCGTTGAAATATTTTGATGGGCCTTGCCCAATCTCCCAGGGTAGTGGGTCCGACTAATCCAGATACTCTATCCCTCTTCCCTGGGCAGTCATGCTGGAAATGTGGCTCCCCACATTCCAACATACTTTCTTTGGTCCAGTAATCTTGGTACCCTAAGTAGAAGTTGAATTCCAACACCAATGCCAACAGAAACTCGTTGACCTTAACTTTCTCGATGAGGGTGCGGAGTGCACTGAAGCAGCTCCAAAAATGGCCTCATACTCGATAGGTACGAATGCCCTGTCGCAAGGCGTCAAACTTGTTGAGCTGACGCTCAACAAATTCCTAAAAAAGATACCTCTTCTAGAACCGTTTCTAGAACAGTTCTCATGACACGTCATTGACGATCATGTTCAAGTGGCAGGAGCATCTTCCATCGAGTTGTAACTATCCACAAATCTAAGTAGATCTGCATGACTCAAGAGTCTCACTCTTCAAATCTAGTTTGGAGATGGACTTCGGCTGCCGAAAGGTCTGGGAAAAGGATCCACAGGGATCCTCGTAATTTTTCACAGCTCTTGGCTCAATCTCTGATTGAGCGGTCTTACTAGCCACCAAATTTTGACCTGCTGTTAATTGACATCTTACAATGCTCTTTTTGTAACTATTATATCTAGATCACTTAGTTGGGTTTTTTTTTTTCTCTAATGATGTTCAGATTAGTGAACCAGAGTTTTTTTTTTCTCTGGGAAAAATTGTTGATAGGCTTTCATGGACATTATTCTGCTGATCAGTAATTTTGAACGTGTATGCTCCTGAAGCACAGTGCTTGTCATCCACAGGATTGCCTAAGGCATTTATTAAAGTAATTTTGTTTCTCTATAAATAAAATTACTTGTTTTTTTTTCATGGAAAAAAAAATATATTACAACTCAAGAATCGTTCAGGAAAATGTGGGTGACAAGTTGAAATCTTAAGGTAAAATTGGTTGTGTGTTAAGGGTACGTAACTAGACAAACTAGCCATCCAGACGATGCATTCAATACACTGGTTGCCAAGGAATAAAAACTAAAACACAAATAAGGAAGCAATTAATCATGCACCTTCAATTTCAGGAACAAGCTGTGGAATGCAACTTGGACAATCGCGTGGTGGACAAGCAAGGCAGAAGGGACTACTAACTAAATTTGAGTAACTGTTTTAGAAGAGAATCTAACTGTCTAATTATACAAAAACCGTAGAGTCAAGTAGTGGTCTGGGAGTTGTGTGAGCACTGAGTTAAACAAGGTAAATTCGTTGGGTTAAGTCATGGTTTTAAAAGAGAGAAGACGTGCACAGGAATTACTTTACTTTCATCATTAATAAGCAAATTTT
Organism: Picea sitchensis; assembly: GCA_010110895.2. Lineage (NCBI taxonomy): Eukaryota > Viridiplantae > Streptophyta > Pinopsida > Pinales > Pinaceae > Picea > Picea sitchensis. The sequence goes on from SNQJ01S0013759.1 coordinate 106,128, forward strand.
TGTACCCAGAACACACCAAAATGAAATTACAATGCATTAGTCATTTAGATAAGTGATCGTCATACCACACATCCTCAGAAATAAGAAATAAAAATGATTATTCTAAGAGGTAAGGAGCTCACCGACCAATTAATAAAAGAAGATGCTCTGGTTTGATTCCATATCGTCCAGAAATAAAAACGTAATGTGTCTACAACCCAATAATATGCAGACAGATAATGTACATAAGTGAAAAGAAATCAGGTAAACGATTTACAATTCACTGCCCCAACTCGTTGCCGAGTTCCTTTCAGTCAACAGGTAATAAATCAAGATTCTAAGTTAAGGGTGATTAAGATCACAGTCTTACAATGCAATGTTTACATTCAAACAACAATTCTCCAGAGTAACAAGGGAAAAATGCAGTCACAACCATTGGCCAAACATAGAGAAAGAAAATAAAACTTTGTTATCATTCAGTCAATTGCCAAGTTAATTAATCGCCTCAAGGCACAGGGAAAACAATCAGCCAAGGATAAATAATCAGTGGTAGACGGCTAACAGGTGCATCCTTCACTCATCATCCTTGCACAGAAAAGCAGGGCATTGAGATCCATAGGTCTTTTAATGCTAAGGTGACGACCATAGATCAGGCTCCTGGCCGACTGCTCAGGAAAGTACTGGCGAGCTAGGGATGAAAGGAAAAAAAATCACATGGGTCACAGTCAAATTCCACAGGGTTGTCAAGTCATGTGGAGAACGAAGTCCATGGGAGTCAATAATCATCGAGCTAGGCAAAGAAAAGTTTCAGTCATCAATTTTTTTTTTTAAATAACTCAGTTTACTTCTTCATTAAATACACAGATAAAAGAATAAGTCCTAATACAATCTATCATACACCAATGGAGAGAGTGTACCATTGCTTGATCGCACGCTCCAAGTGTTTTCTGCGTGATCCGCTCCGAGTGTCATCTGTGAGCTCCCTGCAACTCCCACTTGCCAACCTGTGAGACTTCACCGGTACCTCCCAGCCAATGCTAGGGGTACTCTTCTTCCCCCTTAGCCCCCCGATCCGCAAAGGGGCCACACACTCACTATCCAGAGATTCAACTAGCTCCCAGCTCACCTTGCAAGGCTGAGCTACCACTCCTCACCGAGCTGGGTATCCCAACTCCCACAAGTAAATCAGTCAAGTAGATAATTTTGTAGCGTAATGTTACCCAAACAGAAGATGATCCTTCATCCTTCCCCTTCCTTCATTTTATAGAGTTTCAAACTTCCTTTCTTTCTTATAATCTCATTTAGTTAAAGTTTTAAAAATAAATT
>SNQJ01S0013759.1:116020-128562 GCA_010110895.2 Picea sitchensis
TGAAGGCATTCAAATGCTCTGCCACCAAGTCTCCATCTCTCATCCTCAAGTTATACAGCTTCTTTCTCAAGAATAGTTTATTTACCAGGGACTTAGACTGATACAAATTCCCCAACTTTTCCCATAAATCTTTGGTTGTAGCTTCCTCTGACACATTCAATAATACTGAATCAGAGAGACACAGTCAAATTGTGCTCTTTGCCTTCCGATCCGTATTTTTCCAGTCATCCGCAGAACTTCCTGTAGGTGTCGTACCTAGATCTACCGCGATCCACTGATCTCTGTCCACCAAAATATCTTCCATCTTGAGCTTCCACAGCTCAAAGCTTTTCCCATTAAACTTCTCGATGTCCATCTTCGAATTGCTTGCCATTTCTTTTCACCTGAAAAACAATACCCAGATCTCCCACTGTAACAAGGCTTATCACAGTCCCGAGCCAAACCCTTGATGACAAAGGCGTCCCCCTGAAGCCAACAAATCTCTGATACCAAATGTAAATTCTAACCTTGTACAATATCTACTACAAACTGATATTCAGAAAAGAATAGAAAAGATACAATGGCAAATACAAACATTACACAGATATTTTTCACCTGGAAACCCAAACTGGGAAAACCAACATATATTATATTCATACACTGTGTTACATTGTTTACAATACAATATACATATAGGAGCCAACGACATCGAAAACCCTAACCCAATGACCTAGATAAGTCCAAAACCCTAATTCCTTAACTGGAAATAGAAAACCATTGGCAAAAAACCATGTGCCGAAAAGCCACCTAATATCATGTGGTCCCAGAAATATGTCGTCTCGAAAAAAAAAATTACTTGGGCGATTTGAAATTAAAGGTAAAGTTGAAGTCTTATGCGCTTGAATTCGAAGTGAATGAAACATATTTAGTTTTCCTTATGTGTGATATGTCATTCTTTCATTTAACATCATATGTGTGGAAATTCATGGACAAACAACATAAGAACATAATACACATAAAGGATATGAGACTTCCCTTGATAACAAAGTTCACCCGATGTGGGTTACCTCTCTGGATCATGCTCCAAATCTTGACCTCTTTATTCTCCTTGTTGTAATGATGTCTCTCATTTACAAGTTGTAAGGCCAAAGTCCCTTTTCAGTGATGACAACAAGAGATCAAAATGTGATCAAGAATGTATACAACTTCAAAAGTTCTCATACTCATGAGGCATCCATGATGATGAGATGGACATCATTCCCACATACTCAATACATAAAAAGAGGAAGAATAAAATATGACCCCCATCAACATGGAGCCATAAAAAATCCTTAGATCTGCTACTCTGATCCAAGCATAAATATGCATCCCATACAAGATCCCGAAACCATGATATTTAGAACTGCTTCATTGGTCACTTATCATGCAAGTGCCACAATTTCCTTGTCACATGTAATTGATTGGTTTGATATGAAAGAAGAGAAGAAAAAAATAGATAGAAGCAATAAGTTGATCTTGATTCCTTGATACAACCTCTTTATGCTCCTTCATACCTATAACACACATGCTATGATGCAACATTTAATGACAAAACAACATAATGAAAATCATGCTTACATTGGCTTCTCTAGAACTTATCTTGTTGATCTGAAGCTCTGCTACAAAAATAGGCCTTGTCATTGAATTTGTGTCTCCAAATTACCTAAAATGACTGTCAAATCATCTCCATCTGAGTTAGACACTTTCAGGCCCAAGAGACACCTCTTCCTCGATTACCATGCCACTACCTCTATAATAAATGACTTATTCTGGAGTTAAGATACTGAATCTTTTCTCAGATCAGAAAACTAACACCACCACTGTGTTTGTGGCATCATTTTACCTAAAAATGACTGTCTCCACACCTCGATCTGAGTCGAACACTTCCAGGCCCAAGAGGCACCTTTGCCTTGGTTTGTGTGCCACTTCTCCTACAATAAATGTTGAGAAATCTCAAAAAGCATGCAAAAATTCATACCCGGTCGTACAAGTATGTATGGGAGCTCTCAGACTCCTCTCTCGTGCTCTGTGTTCCAAACTTTGAACTAAACACCCCCTTATATACAAATTCCGAGTGGTTTTGTTATAAATGAGGAGGTCGGTGTGTTGGTTACTGTCAAACTAAACACCCCGTTTCCTTTGGTGCCTTAGTTCAAACTTACACTTAAATAATATTTGCGACATATTACTAACAAGCAACATGGTGTGGTGTAGTGGTAGCGTGGATTTGTGGGGACTTTGGATTAGGGAGAGTTAAAATTTGGTGGAGTTATAAAACTTTTACCCATCAACCATTGGAGGGGTTCCATGTGGCAACCCATGACTGGGCCATGTGGCACCATATAACTTGTGCACAAAATTGCCACTTGTCGCAATATGTCTTGTACATGAAACTGACACATGTCATCACCTAAATTTCCCTTGTGTCTTCCATATTTTTCATCCCATGCCAAGTTAGTTGTACGGATGTGACACATGTCACCCTTGCAATGGTGCGATGTGTCACTTTGACTTTTTCCTTTTGACCAAGTTTGATTGAACTTTGACCTCTTATAACTTTTGATCTGTAACTCTGTTTGATGAGTCGTTTGTGCCGTTAGAAATTTGGCAACGTGCTCTTTGTGATCATGCCATTTTCACTGAGTTTTGGGAACTTTGAATATTTCCCTTTTCTGCCTATTGAGGCGATTCTGAGCCTATTGGGACACTTCTAAAACTTATGTGATGTTCCCTAGATCCATATGGATCACACCTCCCAACTGAAAGGACTTTTGGTCCTCACAAGGCCTAATAATATCAACATGTTCCAGAAAAAAAAAATGTAATATCAACAATTATCACTTTTACACAATACCCTTCTACATGGTCTAAATCATAACATGTGATTTACAAAGATGGACACTCTCGAATAACTCAAGGATTTTCCCTATTTGTTCAACCATTTTGTCAAACATGTCCTCTTTACCGAGCTATCCTTTCTCTGGTAGTTGGTATTCTCCTAGTGGCAGATTTTCCTGCAGCATTGTCGGACTAGTTGTCTCCCTCGGAGATGTCTTCCTGGTCTTCTTGTCCCTCTTTGGATGTAGATATGGATGTAAGGCCAAAAAAGTGGGCTCATGATGCCCATATCTACTACAATGGCTGAAATAGCCTTTCTCCTTCAGAGGTGCATTCCCCCTACTCTTTTCTATGTGTGGAAAACAATATTCCATCCTCTTCCTTCTCCTGGTTTCCATAACCTTCCTACACAAGGATTTTCTCTTCCAACACTGGGACACTATGTGGTTACTCAATACACAAAAAGTGCATTCTATTTGATGCCAAAAGATCTGTTTTATATGATTAGCATGCTTATAATCAAATGATTTTTTTGAGTTTTGAGATTTCTTATACCTTGGTGAGTTTCCTCTAGAGTCAGACTGGAAAGAAACGTTGGTCTCAACTCTATCATTGTGATGCTCATCTCTCCCTAGAGATGTCTTGAATCCTTGATCATGAGAATTTTTTCTCTCGGCCTAAACTGAATCATTTTCATCTCCTCGTGAACTGTTGACCTCTAGAGTCTCAGTGACTGTCCTAGGGTATTCTTCCTGAATGGTTTTGGATATTTCTCCAACATCCTTTGGGACATAGCCTATCCTGACATATCGAGGCCAAACCACTGCCTCAATGGGATCCACAATACCTTGGCCATTGGTTCCAAGGCCTCCTCCTTCATATCCCATTTTTCTCATCAACTTTAAGTTGAGGCAAGAAGCATGTTGTTCAAGGATTTCAAAAGAATCATTAGCATTAATCAAGAAAGGAACTACAAATGTTTTATTTACCTCCATGGTTTATTTACAATGTCTTCAATCCAACATTCTCTACTTGAAGCAATTGGTTTAGCTCTTGAATCTCATCGAACCATGTTTGTTTTGGTGAACCTGCCATCCTTATCTTCAACACCTACAATCGGTATCAAACCTACTCTGATACAACATGATTTGAATCCAGGGGTGATAAGTTTCCAATAATTGGTTGATTTTATCACTCCTTCAAAAGGGTTAGTTATAGATCGTTTTACTTGAGCGATTTGCAATTAAAGATAAAGTTGAAGTCTTATGCGCATGAATTCAAAGTGAATGAAACCTCTTTAGTTTTCCTTATGTGTGATATGTCATGCTTACATTTAACATCCTATGTGTGAAAATTCATGGAAAAACAACATAAGAACATAATACACATAATGGATATGACACTTCCCTTGATAACAAAGTTCACTCGATGTGGGCTACCTCTCTGGGTCATGCTCCAAAGCCTGGCCGTTTTATTCTCCTCGATGTAATGATGTCTCTCCTTTACAAGTTGTAAGGCCAAAGTCCCTTGTCGGTGACGACAACAAGATATTGGAATTTCATTAGGAATGTATACAGCTTCACAAGTTCTCATACCCATGAGGCATCCATGATCCTGACATGGACATCATTCCCACATACTCAATACATAAAAAGAGGAAGAATAAAATATGACCCCCATTAACATGGAGCCATGAAAAAGACTTAGATTTGTTGCTCATATCTAAGCATAAATATACAGCCCATACAAGATCCCGAAACCACGATATTTAGAACTGCTTCATTGGCCACTTATCATGCAAGTGCCATAATTTCTTTGTCACATGTAATTGATTGGTTTGATATGAAAGAAGAGAAGAAAATAATATATAGAAGGAATAAGTTGATATTGTTGCCTTGTTGCAACCTCTCTATGCTCCTTCGGACCTGTAACAAGCATGCTATGCTGCAACATTTAATGAAAAAACAACATAATGAAAAGCATGATTACATTGGATTCTCTAGAACTTAGATTGACGATCTGAAAATTTGCTACAAAAATAGACCTCGTCATTTGATTCGTGTCACCGAATTACATAAAAATGACTGTCAAATCATCTCCATCTGAGTCAGACAGTTTCAGGCCCAAGGGACACCTCTGCCTCAGTTACCGTGCCACTTCCTCTGTAATAAATCACTGATTCTGGAGTTAAGCTACAATTTTTTTTCTCAGAACATAAAACTAACACCACCACTGGGTTTGTGGTGTCATTTTACCTAGAAATGACTATATGCATGCCTCGATCTGAGTCAGACACTTTCAGGCCCAAGAGGCACCTTTGCCTTAGTTTGTGTGCCACTGCTCCTATAATAAATGCTAAGAAATATCGAAAATCCTTCCAAAATCCATACCAGGCCGTAAAATTCTATATGGGCATGCTCAGACTCCTCTCTCGTGCTCTATGTTCCAAACTCTTAACTGAACACCCCCTTAGATACAAATTTTGGGTGGTTTTGCAATAAATGAGTAGGTTGGCATGTTGGTTAGAGTGGCTAAGTTTAGGAATTAGTTTGGAGGAGGTCTCGTAGTTGAATCCCATGGGCCTCCCCATTTAAACGTATGGTTACAACTATTTTTTGGCATGCCCTGCCAAATCTAGTGGGCGACCACTAAAAAGACAGAATGATAATAACCCATGCTATATTTGGTGGATAGTTGGAAAAAATGTTGTAGTTTAATGCACGTCGGATGGATAAGCCCCCAAGGCTGACAGATGCTAGGTTCATTTGGTCCATTACATGTAATAATGGTTTGGGGCGAAGGCCTATCCCCTTTCCTTTGGCGTCTTAGTTCAAACTTACACTTAAATAATATTGGCAACATATTACTAAGAAGCAACATGGTCTGGTGTAGTGGTAGCGTGGATTTGTGGGGCCTTTGGGCTAGTGAGAGGTCATGAGTTTGAATCTAGTGGAGTTATAAAAAATTTACCCATCAACCATTGGAGGGGTTCCACGTGGAAGCCGATGATTGGGCCACGTGGCACCATATAACTTGTCCACAAAACTGCCACTTGTCGTAATCTAACTTGTCCATGAAACTGTCATGTGTCATCACTTAAGTTTCCCACGTGTCTTCCATCCTCGTCATCCCATGCCAGATCATTTGTAGGGACTTTCCACGGGTCACCCTTGCAGTGGTGCCATGTGTCACTTTGACTTTTTCCTTTTGAGGGAGTTTGACTGAACTTTGACCATTTATAACTTGTGATCTGTAACTTCGTTTGACAAGCTCTTTGCATCATCAGAGATCTTGTGACGCCCTCTTCGCGATAATTCCATTTTAAATTCATTTTGGGAACTTTGAATGTTTCCTTTTTCTGCCTGTTGAGGCCATTCTGAGCCTCCTGGGACACTTCTAAAACTTTTGTGATGTTCCCTAGATCCATCTGGATCAGGTAGATACATACCAATTTGAATCAAGACAAGGTAGAGGGAGGTCTAGTTAATTATGTCATACAACTTGGATAGGTCCAACTTTATAATATCTAATTTATCCTTCGAGGATTTGGCCAAATGAAAAACCTCCTACACCATGGCCATGACATTGTGGACATGACTGTTGTGCAGAAAATCAAATTGTTCATCTCCAATGGTTTCATTGAAAAGAGGCTTTAGCATTATTGTTATTATCTTAGAGATTATTTTATACACCATACTACAACAAAAAATGGAGTAATAATTCCCAAAGGAAGAACACTATTTCTTTTTGGGAATGAGAAAGAGAAAGGTAGAGCTCAGGGATCCCAAAAGATTACCGACACCTTATTTTTATTTTACTATCTGAAGAAGGTCTTCTTTCATAAGTTTGTAAAAACCCGAGAAGCATTCTATCTAAAAATCGTCTAGTCAAACGATTTTTTCCCTTTGAATAGAGGAGATAAACACTTTTAATTATAATTCAATTACTTCTCTTGAATCCAATGACTTTTTCATTTCCTCTCCAATCATCATTAGGAATTCAAAAGGCACGCGTACAATTTATTGAATAGGGCATCCATCAGGAGCTTTAAAATTAGACTGTAATAATTGGCCCCTACTTTTGCTTTATATTTAAAGGAACTAACCATACTACCATCCTAGTTTCTAATTTCCTAGATGGTACTGATGTTCTTTCTTAGATTAGAAAATTGATGGAAGTAATTTTTTTTATTATCTCTTATAGAGAGCCACCATGGCCTACTTTTGAGCCTTCAGGATTCCTCTTCATTCTTAAGGTAAGAGTGTCGAGTTCTCTCCAAATATTTGAATTCCTTGAATTGAATCTCACTTAGAGAGCCATTATCTATTAATTGATAAAGGGACTTTATTTTCATTTCCACTTCCATTATCTGTATTTGTTTCCGCTCTTTGAAAATAGGAAGTCAATTTTTAATGCATTTTTTTTACCCTAGCTAAAATTCCTGCAAATTGTTGCATCATGGAGAGAGAGTCCCCATTCAAACTCTTCCAAGAATTTTGACTAAAAGGATGGAAATCTACTTCCTCCATCCATGAGGGATTCAATTTAAGAGAAGGGGTCTGATCCATTGCTACTTTATATTTGAGGACAATAATCCAGTGGTCTGAAATACCATCTTCATAAACCAAGGACTGGATGAGTAGACCTTTTTCCATGAAATCCTATGATGCAAGAAATATGTCCATCCTCTTAGGGATTGCTTCTCTCTCTTTGTGGTGGTTGTACCAAGTGGGAAAATATTGAGAGGTTCAAGGTCTATAATCTGATTCTTTGGGGTGAATTCATGAAGGTGGGTAACACTTTCGTGAGAATTGGTTCTCCAAAATTACGAAAGACATTTTTTCGACCGACCTAATTTTTTTTCAACTGAAAGTACTATTTTTTCAGCTGAAAAATGTTTCGGCCCAACCTTTGAATGTCAAATTGAACAGTATCATGATGACGACCTCGATTTTTTTGTACAATTTTAGCAAGATTGATATTTTTCATCCGGTAACATATTTTCGATCATCCAACCAAAATAATGTTTTGGCCGAAAGAACTTTTCGGCTGAAATATTAGTTCATTCGAAAGAATCTTTCATCGGAAAGCATCTTTCAGTGGAAATAAAATTAATATATTACCCGCACATGGCACTTGCTATATTTTTTGCGAGTTGTTAGTTAGTTCATACCCGCACATCGCGCATGTTAGGGTTGGTGTTTAGTGTTTGGTTTTTTCTGTTCGCTGTGGGTGGACATTTTGTGTTTTGTGTTTGGTATTTGTTGTGGGCAGGCAGACGGACGGTCTTCTGGAAATTGGAGCAGCGAGCAGGAAGAAGTTGGAAATACAGGTTTTCGGTCCAGGTACATTTAGATTAGGAAATTTTGAATTAGAATTTAGAATTTAGAGTTTTAAATTAGAATTTAGAATTTTTTTTAGATTGTTTATAGGACCTTATTCGGCCCTGTACATGTACAGTGATAGGCCTGAAATTAAGCCTGTGCCTGTACATGGACAGGGATGAATATGGACCTGTCCCTTCGCTTAGTAAAGGCGTATGTTTAAATTTTAAATTTCTATTTAAAAATTAGAATTTAGAATTTGTTTTTAGATTGTTGACAGGGCCTTATTCCGCCTTGTCCATGTACAGTGATAGGCCCGAATTCGGGTCTGTACCTATACATGGAAAGGGATGAATTAGGGAATGTACCTATATATGGACAGGGCTGAATCTAGCCTTGTCCCTTAGCTTAGTAAAGGCATATGTTTAAATTTTAAATTTCTATTTAGAAATTAGAATTTAGAATTTATTTTTAGATTGTTGGCAGGGCCTTATTTGACCTTGTCCATGTACAGTGACATGCCTGAATTCAGGTCTATACCTTTAAATGGATAGGGACAAGTATGTCTCTGTCCCTTATATTAGTAAAGGTTATATATTACACTATGACCATTACAGAATTTAGAAACTAAATTATATTTAAATTTTAAATTTCTGGTTAAAAATTAGAATTTAGAATTTATTTTTAGATTATTGGCAGGGCCTTATTCGGCCCTGTCCATGTACAATGCTAGACGCTATCCATGTACCACTACATGGAAAGCGCTGAATATGGCCCTGACCCTTATCTTATTAAAGGCTATGTGTTACACTATGACCATTACAGATTTTAGAATTTAAATTATGTTTAAATTTTAAATTTTTAGGAAAATTAAATTTTTAGTTAAAAATTAGAATTTAAAAATTTTGTTTAGAATGTTGACATGGCCTTATCCGGCCCTGTCCATGTAAAGTGACATGCTCAAATTCGGGCATGTACCTGTACATGGACATGGATGAATATGGCCCTACCCCTTAGCTTAGTAAAGGCTATGTATTACACTAACCATTACAGAATTTAGAATTTCAATTATGTTTAAATTTTAATTTTTTAGAAAACTTTTAGAAATTTTGTTTAGAATGTTGACATGGCCTTATTCAACCCTGTCCATGTACAGGGACAATCCCGAATTCGGACCTGTCCCTATCCATGGAAAGAGATGAATATGGCCTTGTCCATGTATAGGGACATGCCCGAATTCGGGCCTCTCAATGTACATGGACAGATCCATATTCGGTCCTGTACATGTAGTACCTAGAGCAGTAGGATAGGTAGATCTAGAACTAGGAACAAAGTCCCAGTTCCATAGGAAATCCATACAACCACTAAGCAAATAGATAGAGTTGTAGAAAATAGACAGAGGCCTGAAGAGACTTTAAACTTTAGGACATGACACATACTAGCTATTCTAACTATAAACAATGAGACCAAGGGATAAGCATGACTTCTACAGGGAAACCACTACCCTGAATAGTGCTCAAACTGAACAAAATTAGACTCTGACAAAAACTGTAAAGAAACATCACCATAAAGGACCTGGTACATATCACAATATTTAACAGACCTAACAAAAATCTTGAAATACAAAAATATGTCTACAGTCGTTGCTGCAATAGGAGAAAAATAAGTACAACTTTGACAAAAACTCTACTTCTCTGCTAATAGTATTGCTAATTTAAATTTTTAGGAAATTTAAATTTTTAGTTAAAAATTACAATCATGGAAACAATAGGGATAAAGGAAGTGTATAGAACCATGAATCAAACCTGTTGTAATCATACCAACTAACTGTATAGGGTTGAACATGATGAAGAAATGAGATAATATGATATGAGACCATAACAAGCCCTGTGAACAAGCTGAATTACACTACATTCTTTGCTTAGAAGTAATTCCATCATATTCGTTCATAATGACATTGATGTTGCACTCTAGTTGATTAGGGTCCTACTCCTAGTATAGGATATGAATAAGACTTATATTGGTTGTGCTCATATGTTACATGTATGCACTTCTTATACCTTTTCATATTTATGGGATTGGTTCTAACTCAGTACTAATAAAAATACAACAACAACCTTTACATTCAACTTATGATAATCTACTCTATGCATCTATGATCTCAACATAATATAGGGTTATGACTCATACAAGAAGATTTGTTCATGTTCTATGATGTGTAACAAGGATAAATATAAGCATAATATAGATAGTATTGAATCCATAGTAATAATTAAGATACATAGGTAAAAGGATGTGTGTTTGATATGTTGTTATCCTTATTTGATCTTACTACATCTCCATATTAAGATTACATGACTAACATGATCTATGAACATATTCATAATACAATATTGTTTGAATATGATGAATACAGTCATATAAGCAACTTCATAGATAACAAATCAGTGTTGTATTGAGAATCATTGCCTTTGTTTCAACATAACATATAGCTTAGTTCAATCTCTAATCAAGAACTATAACCTATCTAGAATAAAACCATAATCACAAGCTATGGCCTATTCCATCCATTCACGTTATCTTATCATAACATATTCAAGCTTGGTTAACTCTATACCAGTGTAATCCAGTATTCATTTCACTATTGATATGATAGATTCATTGTTTGCAACTTTATGTACGATTGATTAGGATGAATTTGGGATTGTCCCTATACACGGACTAGTCGTATTCGACACTTTCCATGTAGAGGGATAGGCCTAAGGGATAGGCTTGAATTCGAGCCTATCAGTCTACATGGACAGGGTTGTATTTGACCCTGTCCATGTACATGGATAATTGAAACTACAAACTCTTGAATGATCTTGTGCTTATATGTCCCATATAGTATTATTACTCTTCCGCATATTGGAAAAATTATATAAAATTTAGATTCCCGTCTCCTTGAACCAACAAAGTATATATGACCAAATTTGTGACGGATAAGTGTGGAAATATCAACGAACAACCGTCGTACATATGACCAAATTTGTGATGGTTTTTCGTTGATATTTCCACACTTATCCGTCGCAATTTCCATGAAAGCCGATATTTTTTTCGTCGTAATAATTTCGTCAATATATCCATGATCCAGGTGTGCGTGGAAAAATCGGCGAAATTAGCTATCCACGTGTCACCACCTTCAATATTGGTTAACCTTATGCATCATCACAATTACGATGAAATTTCGTGGCAATACCAATGAAGAAATGTGGCAATTATGACGAAACTTTGTCGCAATTGGGACGAAAAGTTATGCCAAGCCAATAACTTGCGACACAGCTATTGAATGTGAGATGAAAGCCCATCACAACTTGCGACGAAACTATGTGGTAATATCGACGAGTGCTATATATCAAAACCATATTTATGATGAACTTGTTGTATTTGTGACAAAACTTCATGGAAAAGTTAGAGAAAGTTTCGTCGCTATAGCGACGGTTATGGTAAAAAAGTAAAAAAAATCCAACAAAATTTCGTCGATATTGCGATGAGGACTGTAGGTTTTAAAAAATATATATTACATCAAATATGGTATTACCATATTACATTGTAATATGATATACCATATTGTATGCCATATTACAATGTAATATGGTAATGCCATATTACATTGTAATATGGTAATTCCATATTACATTGTAATATGGCATTACTTTTACATTGTAATATTGTAATATTGTAATATATTGTAATATATATATCCCCTAGAAATAATCAAGGCGTCAACCAACCAAATATTGTAAACATGTGTTATCATGAAGTTGGATTAGAAGTAAGGATACCAAAAATTGTAATGCATCAATATTAAATCTAATGAAAATTGAATTTTTATTTGAAATCAAAGAAAATTTCTTATGATACCCAATGGCTAAACCTTTGATACAATGAAGGAGTTGGATAACCTAACACTTGAAACTTTTGTTTCCTTGATATTTTGAGAGATGATGAGGCTATGAATTTTCATGTTGAAAGTTTGTAATGAAGTAGTATCATGGAATCTTCGAGACCTTATAGTCCTTGCCAAAAATCCATGGTTTGGAGAACACACGAAATTGTTCCAAGTTAGATTTTTTATGTCTGCAAGAAGTTAAAGTAGTTGGTTTAATTGTGTAAGTCACTCTTTGGCTAATATGGTCGATTGTTGTATTTTTACCTAACCATGTTGAAGGTAGAGACGCAATCGCCTTGATCTCCTTGTATTTTTACCTAACCATTGGACATGGTATTGATCTAACATGCTGCTTGGTTTGGATGTCATTTCCTCTAAATGGACAAGACCTAGGACTAGTCAACATATATGCCTCAAATGATTCAAATGAG
>SNQJ01S0013759.1:143090-163773 GCA_010110895.2 Picea sitchensis
ATGATAACCTACTGAAGTATTCTTCAGTATATTCTATCCAATGCTCCATCCAATCAAGGTTGTTTGCAATGTATAAATGTAAAGCATCCCACTCTCGAGCAACTATATGATAGCATAAAAATTTAATATCATTAATTAGTTATCGTTAATAAATGAATAATTTAATAGATGTGTAATATATTAAATCTACGTCAACATCTGATAATTACCTTTCATAGTCCTCATTTCACCTTTCCCCAATAGGACCTCGCCTTCAAATTTGTTGATGGAGTCGAGATGCCAAATGCGAGGCATATTCATATTTTCTACTAATTTAGGTAGATATTGACAAATATACACCATGCATTGATATACCATATATCCCTCAACCATAGAACCCTTTGTACGTGCTCTTTGTCTAACAAAAGCCTTCAGTGACTTCAACTGCCTCTACACCATCCACATCGACCTTGTGTGTACTGGTCCACATAATTCAATCTCCTCAACTTGGTGTATGAGGTAGTGTTCTTGTGCATTGAAAAATGATGGAGGTAGATATTGTTGCATTTGACACATTAGTCGGGGAATTTCTCTCTTCCAATACCTTATATCTTCTTTATGGATTTATTTTGATGATAGCCACCTAAAAATGTAAATGCAATAAAAAATATCAAGTCATATATTGTGTTGGCGACGAAAGTCACTCCTGGATTGCCTGCAGGAGTAGAGCCCGACGCCCATCAGTTTTTGTGTCATGATTTAATAAATGGGGGTGGTCGAATGGAAAGAGACCCAGGAAAGCAGCATTGACACAGGAACCAGGGTCTGGTATGTAGAAAGAAAGGGAGGTCTTGATCCAACTTCCATCAGTATGTTGATTAAAGGGTGGTAGATAGAAGACTTGTGAGAAGGGTGAGCAAGCCTGCCTCGGGCAAAAGGCCTTCGGAAGCTTGAGGAAGAAAAAATCAAAAGCCAAGATCCTCTTGGTCCAGAGTTTCAAGGAGCTGAGGGGTGACTCAACTCGATCCTCCAATTCCAAGTCGTTCAGTGCTAAGAAAATCACAGGAACCAATTAGAAACAATGCAGCTATCACAGTGATCCAACCTACATCATCCTATAACAGCTACAACTCGACTGGATCCTCCAATTCCGAGTTGTTCTAACATAGTAAACAAAGAGATGGAAAAGAGGCTGACATCCATAAAGTAAGAAGTATTCAATGCCTTATACATTAACCAAAGCGACCAACACTGCATCAAAACTTTACAATCGGGAGCCTTGCTCAACCATCAATCCATTACAAAATACAAAGAATGAGTCTATATACTCAGAAAATTTACCTAATAGTTGCGTGCTCAGTCATCCAAGGCTTGGTGTCCTTTCAGTCGAATTTGGATAGATATCCTTCGTCATACGATATCTTAAATGCACATGGCTCCTATAAGGGGATTAGTTGAGCCATTAAGAGCCAAGTTAGCGTGTGCAGACCTCCTCTGGCTAATCGAGGACTGTGCATGGCCTCTTTGGAAAAAATGGTACACAGGACCCTCTCGAGCAGACCGTTGGCCAGGCTCTCCATATCTTGCACTGAATGCATGAAGAGAGGTTCAACCACTCTTTCTTACCTTCATTTACTTCAAGCAAAAACTAGGCTTGAGGTCGGATCAAATGGCACTCGAAGAATGCGATGAACCTTCCGACAACTAGACCTGACGCCTTTGGCCCCCTTTGCGCAACTCTTTTATTTCCGAGGTGACCACAAGCTGTGACCTTGCATTTACTCTCAAAAGATATTTCGACGTTCGCAAATAGGAAGGGGCTGATCCTTGTTTCTTGAAATCGTGATGAGCGAAATGCCGAGACGGCTTAATCTAGTGCCACACGTCCCTCTAGATATGACGGTTCTGAACTCTCCCGGCGATGCTGTGGGCCTGGGTCCTAGATACCCCCGACACCTAGCGCATCGGGAAATGATGGAGATGCTCTTTACGCCTTGAAATCATGATGGGTGAAATGACAAGGACCCTAATCACGCGTTGGGTGTCTCCTGTGAATGGACAGCTGAGATTGCTTTGCGATACCACGAGCCCGACTCTAGGCGCTTTCGGTGCTTTGGGGTTCAGGGTTTCACGATGCAGAGTGATATGGAACTTTCACCCTTCGAACTCATGACTGCCGAAAAGCCGACGTGACTAGATCACATGCCATGTATCCTTTGGATGGACGAATGCTATCCTTCCCTGCATATAATATGGGCGCGATGCATTTGCGCTAATCTCGGCGCAAATCCACTAACCGCGATTTTCCGCCAACCTCTTATCTGCTCTTATGGATGAATCTGGACCACCAACGATATAATCTCGCCCGCTCACTTGCTTGGGGGCCTGAAATGAGATTTTCCGTGTTACGCTCGGGCGCTCCTCATGCAACTCGCTGACCCGAATGTTGTTGTGCCCCGGACCAGAAATGTTACTAACATTAGGCTCCATGGGGGATAGAATCGTCCCTGTGATGCTCTAAGGACTCATTTTGCAGTTCCAATGCCTTGTTGTTGGGCTATGGAGTCATTTACTAAGCCGAAACAATAAAAATAAAAATAAAAACAAAGAACTAAAAGGATAATATTTACAAACAAAGGAGCCACCGAAGGCTCAGACAAAACATTTCTTAAGAAAATGCCCATTTACTGGGCTGTTGAAAAGTTCTCCACCCTCCAAATCCTACAACCTATACGTGTTGTTTGAGAAAACTTCAGATATTTTTAAGGGCCTGATCCATAGGGCTTCAAATTTGTTGTGCTTTCCCTTGTCTTGCTTAGAAGCATCCCATTTCAGTACCAGGTCTCCTATCTGAAACTCCTCCTTCCTGGCCTTCTTATCGAAAACCTGCTTGATCCTTTGCTGATGGTCCTGAATCCTATCCATTGCCTGCTCCCTAACATAATGGACCTCCACTAGCTGATGAATTATTCTGATCATGTCATCAGGCTCCTCCTGATGATCCTGGAGGAATTTTTCTACAAGAATGGCTAGATGAGAAGGGAAAACAACCTCCACTCCATAGACTAATTGGAAAGGAGATATGTCGATAGATATTCTCATGGCCACTCAATCGACCCATAGAGAAAACTTTAATCTTGAATGTTAGGCCTTCTTCTTGTCTTCCAACAATCTTTTGATGATCCTTATCAGGATTTTGTTGGAGGATTCTGCTAAACCGTTGCCCTGCGGATAATATGGGGTGGAGTGAATCAGTTTGATCCCAAATTGTTCACAGAACTTGACTAACGGCTCAGCCTTAAAAGAGGTTGTGTTATCACTAACAATCTTTCTTGGGCAGCCAAACCTTACGATGAGGTGTTCTAGGAATCCAATGATTACCTTGTGGGAAGCGCTCCTGGTGGGGATAGCTTCAATCCACTTAGTAAAGAAATCTGTGGCAATCAAGATCCATCCATGTTACCTGTTGGAAGCAGGGTGGATTTATCCAATAAAATCTAGGCCCCATTGTTGGAAAGGTCCCGAAACAATTACAGGCTTTAAAGGCAGAGACTTGAGCTGTTGCTTTCCTGAAATTATTTGGCATGTGATATAGGCTCTAACTCCTCTGTGGACATCAGCGAACAAGGTGGGCCAGTAGTATCCAGCTCTGAGAATTTTGTGGGCTGTGGTTTTCCAGGAATGGTGCCCTCCACATAGGCCACTATGAAATTCGACCATGATTATGTTAGCATCTTGTGGATCCATGCATTTTAAAATCACCCGTAGGGGGTCTTTCCAGTACAAAATTTGATCAATAAGGCAGTATCTGACTGCCTTGAGCTTCAGAGCTCTCGCTTTGTTTCTTTGCAGGCCGTCTGGAGGCTGAAACTCTTGCAGAAAGTATATGACATCCTTATACCAAGGACATCGAGCCAATGGGGACTCCCTTTGGGGGTCCATGTCAGACAGCTGACCCTGCTGGATTCCTGAGAATTTGTTGATGAAACTTATCCCCAAATCTTGGCAATTGGCTTTAGCCAATAGCTTAGATAAACCTTGACCTTTGATTAATTTGGTAGGCTTTATTTCCAGTTCAAACTCCATAATCTTGGCTATCCACTTACTCCTCCTCCCGTCTATGTCAGGCTAAATAAGAATGTCTTTAACAGCAGCTGAGGGGACATAAGCTATGATTTTTTACTGTAGGACATAGATTTTAAATGCCTTGAGGGCCTTTACCAGTGTGTAGGCCTGCTTCTCCATAGTGTCATACCTGACTTCAACATCCCTTAATGCTCAGCTGAAATAGGCAATAGGCTACTCTAGCCCATCCTTCTTTATCTGTAATAAAACAACGGCTACTGTGTCAGGTGAATCAAAGGAGAAAGTAAGGAAATCCTTTGAATAGATAGGACTAATAAGCACAAGGGATTCAATCAGGGCCTTCTTTATTTTCTCAAAGGAATGTCGCGATTCAGAAGTCCACCTCACTTCATTTCCTTCCCTTAGCATGGTTGTTATAAGTTTTACCTCCTCAACAAAGTTAGGCACAAACCTCCTCAGAAAATTAATCTTACCGAGGAAGGATTGGACCTCCTTCTTGGACCTCGGGATTGATAAGGCTTGTATTGCCTCAACTCTAATAGGGTCAATCTTGACTCCTTCCGCTGATACTATGTGGCCTAGTAACTTTCCCTCCTACATGGAGAACAAAGATTTCCTGGGGTTTAATGAAATGCCAAAACTCTTTCATTTCAGGAAAACCTTCCTGAGATGACAACAGTGTTCTTTATCAGATTTTGAAAACATTGTGATGTCATCCAGATAGACAACTACAAATTTATCTTTTTCCCCAACGAAAGCTATGTCCATGGCACGCTGGAATGTTGCTCCTGCATTCATTAATCCAAACGACATCTTGGCATACATGAATGTGCCCCATGGAGTGGTAAATGTCGTCTTTTCCCTGTCCTCAGGAAGAACAGAGACTTGATTGTAGCCAAAGAAACCATCGATCATGGACATCCTGGATGCTCCCGTTACCCTCTGCAGTATATGTTCCATCTTTGGTAAGGGGTAGTTATCCTTTCTTGAGCTCATATTCAAGTTTCTGAAGTCTACACAGAGTTTGATTTCTCCATTCTTTTTCCTTACTGGTACCAAGTTGGCCACCCACTCTGAGTATCTCAGTGATATGATGATCTGGGCCTGCAACAACTTCTTCACTTCTCTCTCCATGATAGGCAACAACATAGGATTGATCTGTCTCAGCTTCTGCCTAAATGGCTTTTCCTCCCCTTTCAGCGGGATTTTATGCTCGATGACAAAAGTGTCAGATGTTTTGAGGTCTTCGTAGGTCCAGGCGAAAACATCAGGAAATTCCCTCAAAATTCCAATGTATTCAGACCTCTACTCCTTTGTCAGACTTCTTGACAATTTGACAAACTTGGGCTCACTCTCGGTGCCAATGTTTCACTGAATAGTTCCAGCGTCATCCTCCGAGATTTCCCCCTTTAATGACACATCATTTCTATCAAAAATCCTTTCCAAAGGAACCGGTCCTCTTGGAATATGATTGTTGGGCAGCTGCACAATGTTACGCTCTGCAATCTTATTCAAAAAATTACCCCCATCAAGATTTTCTTCAGAGACAGGGTCTTGGTTGATATGCATCTTTGAAAATTATTCGACAGTCTCCAAGAACTTCCTTATCTTGAGATCATCCTTGAATACCTTCCAATGTTTGACGTTGTCAGGTATGGAGGGCCTGTATTTTACCTCTACATCATATCTGAATTTGGGCGGCAAGGGTACTTTGAAATTGCTTGTTGATGTAGCCAAGGAATCTTCCATTGTGTTCCCCTCTCTTAGGATGAAATAAATGTTAAATGCTGAGAAGAAACTGTCAATTAGGTCCCATACCTCATTTCTATAACTCCTAAGTCGAGGATGCTTAGCCTGATATGCGCTTCTAATCTGTTGGACCACCAATTCTACATCATTGAACACTGCTACTTCTTGAATTCCCATTTCCCTTGCGACTCTTAACCCTAGGACAAGAGCTTCATACTCTGCCACATTGTTGGTAGCTTCAAATTCTAATTTATTATGTGAGAGATATGGTTTCGAGCGGTGACACAAAACACCCGACTCCGGCACCTTCCTAGAGCAGGGCTCCATCAAAGAACATTTTCGAGACGGGGGTGATGGAAAAAGAAATTTATGGGAAGTGGTGGGTGAATTTCTAAGATTAAGAGGAGGCTCGAGAGCATAGGTGGGATTGTAGTAAACTGGGGATCCTAAATCAGTATCAAATGGAAAAATATGATGGTTGGTGGGATTGGCCTCATCAGCGATTATATATAGGCCAGTTGGGCTTCCATATATAGCCTCCTATGCTCTCCCCCAAACACTAGGATAGTGGAATATGTTAGGTCCATATGAAAAGTTCCCCTAGTATTTTTATCCAAGATCTTGATAAGAACATACCAAACTTGGGGGAAACATCAACCACCTGTATCCATGATCATACTTTTCATGTGTAGCTGAAACAAGGTCACGACTAGGTCTTTGGTAACTCCTAGGCCCGAACTTACGGAGTCAAGGAATAGGAGTCATGAAATGAGCTCGGGTGACTTCTATCTAATAACTTCCATGGCAGGTTTGGGCATGAGGTTGTGAGAATCTCATGAATCCATCAGCGGTTATTCGCGATTACCTTGTCATGTAGCATGTTCAAGGTAGAAGGGAGGGGATGAGTCATTCCTGTGTTCTACCATTGGTCCTAGAACCCTTCTGGGCTTTTCATCTTGCAAATTGATGGAGTCTATGGGAGGCATGAGACCTTAATTTGCTAAGGAGTTCAGAGAAGCATTTCTTGAATTCTTCATGTTTAATCAGCTTGGTCAGAATTAGGGGATTCTGATGTTTTGAATTTCATACTCAAAATTAAAAGATGTAAGCTTTGGGATTTCTCTTATTTGAGGAACATGACTTTGGACTATGGGAGAGAGGGGGTGGGGATTCTTACCTCTGTGATTGTCCACTACCTCATAAGCAGGCTTCTCTATTCCAGTGGACCGCTCAGGAACATCGAGGTACCCTTGTCTTTTTCTTAGACTACTCGGATCATACACTTGTAGCTACCACTAGCCTTGTCTCCTTATGATTCATTTAGGTGATTGTCCATGAGAGACTCCTGGTATGTTGATTGAGTGAGATGAAGAAAAGGAGGAGTGTCTCGAGCAATGAATTTAGGATCAAGTTCGTTTGTTTCCCCTTCTTCTCCCTCGACCACAAAATTGTTTTGGGGCTTGAATTTTCTAGTCCTCTCTGTCTCTCCCTCTCTCTCTTTTGCATAGTTGGGGGAACAACATTGTTTGTATACAAAACCTCCTTTGTTTTCGATGTTTTTGCCAGGGGCCCTTGTATGCCTTCTCCCTTCACCTTCATTCTCTCCATCTTTGCAGAAAATGACTTCACCATCTTGGTGACTCATCCCACTTGAGGGTGGGGCATCAATGGGGCGAAAGTTGAGGTTTTTGATCTTCCCTTTCTCCTGTCTAAAGTGACCTTGTTTCTCAGTCTATTAGCTACTAACACATTTGATTCCATCTCTATGGCTACATCTTGCATTTTAGTAAGGAGGTGGCTCTTCTCTTAATAAAGGCAATCGGGATACTTTAGCACTAGCATAGGAAATTTTGGCCGAGGCTTCTAAGAGTTTTATTTGTGAGAATTTTGTTATACATCTTATTGAATATTTTGGAAAAGTCGGAGGCGAACTCTCTTCATATTTTCAAAGACCCAAACTGTCATGTAATACATGAAATCTATCCTATCTCCCCACTACCTCAGGAAAGCACTATCTAGGGCTTCGATCCCAACAATAGATTTGGAGGCCAATCCTCTAAACCATTTCCCCACCTCGCCGGGCTCTGGACAAAGAATCTCATCGAGACATCTTCACTTTCAATGTTCAATTTAATGCATAAGCGTAAGCGATAAAATTCTCTTGACGATTACATCCCTTCCCAATGAACTTGGGCATGTATTTCAAGTAATCTCCGACAGGTAGAGGATTCATAGGATGAGGGGCGCTCTAAGGGAGCATATCATGGCGACTATAGGGTGCCCATTCTATTCTGGGGATTAGGACTGACCATAGGGATATTAGGTGGAGGAGAACTTGGGGGAGAAAGAGTTGTGTGAGAGTTGTGGGAATGAGTCTGAGTGGAATGGGAAACAAAGGGATTTAGAGAGAAAGCTAGCGAGCTCAAATGGTAGGCGCTCCTCTTTGTGTAGGAGTGGGAAATCTTTTGTAGTCCCGGGTCTACACCAAGGTAGAGCTGCCGGGGAGAGGGGTGACAAGGATTTCTCCTCAAACCCAGTTTCGAGGAGAGCTTCAGGTAGGAACACTTCCAAAATTGAGACGAAACCTCGAAGGGTCTATTGGCCCGAGAAGGGGAGAAAATGGGTTCCTAAGAGGAGATGGCTGATTACCTAGATTGGAGGTGGGCGTTTCTCCTTGGGGAACCTTTCCTTTAGGAACCACCTGGATCAATTTTGGGTTAGCTAGAAGGTTGTGGATGAGACCCGTGTGTCTACCTTTGAAGCCACAATTAATACGCTCCGAGTTCACCTGATTGGAGTCATCCCGCAATGGAGTCGCCGGGTGCACAACAACAATCTTCAAAGGCTCTGATGCCTTGTGCACCTTCAGAATCAGAGGCACAATGTCCTTCAATACCGGGAAAATTTCAACCGTCCCGACAAGCGTTGCCAAAAATGTTGTTGGCGTGAGTCACTCTGGATTGCTAGCGAGGGCGAGGCAACCCATCGGTTTTTATTTCCGCGATTTAATAAGTAGGTGAATTGAATGGAAAGAGACGGGAAGCGGCATTGACCACGGGAACTAGAGTGCGGGTATGTATAAAGCAAGGAGGTCTTGATCCAACTTCCATTAGTATGTTGATTAAAGCGTGGTAGATAGAAGACTTATGAGAAGGGTGAGAAAAGGCTGTAGACATGGGCCTTTGAAGCTTGAGGATGAAAAACTTCGAAGCCAAGATCCTCTTGGTCGGGAGCTTCAAGGAGATGAGGGGTGACTTCGGTGGATCCTCAATTCAGAATGCGTTCGATTAACTAAAGAAAATCCTACGAACCAATTAGAAGCGTAAAATTGTTGCGCGATTGATCAACCTACATCATCCTATAACAACTACAACTCGGTTGGATCCTCCAATTCTTAGTTGTTCCTAACAAAATAAACAAAGAGAGATGGAAAGAGAGAGCATCGATAAAGTAAGAAGTCTCAATTCCTTATACATTAACCCGGAGCAATGGCTGCATCAAAACTTTACAATGCGGGGGCCTTGCTCAACTATCTATCCATTACAAAATACAAATATTGATTCTATATACTCAGAAAAATTCAACTAATAGCTGACGTTAGTCATTCAAGGCTTGGTGTCCTTTCATCCAAATTCGGACATATATCGCCGATG
Source organism: Picea sitchensis (assembly GCA_010110895.2). NCBI lineage: Eukaryota > Viridiplantae > Streptophyta > Pinopsida > Pinales > Pinaceae > Picea > Picea sitchensis. The sequence goes on from SNQJ01S0013759.1 coordinate 152,558, forward strand.
GGGCGTTATCTTAACTACACATGGCTCATGTAAGGGGACTAGTTGAGCCATTAAGAGCCAAATTGGCGTGTGCAGACACACTCACGGCCAATCGAGGACTGTGTATGGCCTCTTTGGTAAAAATGGTACATAGGACCCTCTCGAGAAGACCGATGGCGGGCTCTCCATATCTTGCACTTAACGCACGAAGAGAGGTTTCAACCACCCACTCTTTCTTTCATTTACTTCAGCGAAAGCGGAAGGTCGTTTCAAATAGCACCGGAGAGCGATTGATTTACCTTTGGGTGAAATTTGGACGGCATGCTTTGGCTTTAACTGCATAGGTCTTTTATTTCCGGTGACCACGGTACGTGACCTTGTGTTTTGCTCTCAAAGGGCTTTTCGGTTGAATAGGAAGGGGTTGATCCTTGTTTCTTGAAATTGCGATGGCGAAGCCTTGAAGACGGCTTAATCGGCACCTCCGTCGCTTCTAGATATAGCCCGGGTTGAACTCTCCAGGCGATCTTTGTGGGCACGGGTCCTAGAATACCCCGGCATCTCGGCATCGGAAATGGCAGAGATGCTCTTTGCACCCGAAATCCCTACAATGAGAGGAGCGACAAAGAGGCCTAATCTTGGCGTCGAGATTGTCTCACGTGGATGGGCGATTGAGATTGCTTTCTGCGATCTGCGTGGACTAAATCACAGGTTCTTTAGAGCGCCGGGTTCGGGGTTCATTGATGCGAGGTGATATGTAACTTTCACCGCCAGAATAGCGCAGCCGATGTGACCGAGGATCACACCAGCATTATCCTTTGGATGGGCGTGCTCCTTCCGCGCATATATTATGGAAGCGATGCATTTTGTTAATCGGCGCGAATTCCACTAACCACATTTCCGTAGCGTTGATCTAGTCTTATGGATGAATCTAGACCACCAACGATATAATCTCGCCCACTACCGGCAGCGGGGGCTTGAAATGAGATTTTCGTTACTTTCGGGTGCTCCTCATGCGACCGGTGACGAATGCTTTGTGCCGGTTAGAAATGTTACTAACATATTGTTTCATACATAAAATTACATTTCCTTATAAAACTAATGCCTCATGTATTTTCAAATTACATAAATAATTTGTTTATGTTGTTGTAAGGAGGATTGTCTAGGAGATAAAGGTAGAACATCTTGTAACAAAAACAAATAATTATTATTTGTTTCCAAAATTGCTTTCAATAGAAAATATATTATAACCTACTAATTACCTTAATGAATGTATGCCAGGTCATGTTTTTTAACCTCGCCAAAATCACCTTTTTTTAGTTAAGATATTTTGTATGTTAAAGCGAAAACCCCGCTCCGAAAACCTATTTTGAATGACCTCATTTACAATATTGCTTTGTTGCTCCGTCAATAGCCAAGGAAGACTAGTATTTTTTTCATGACCATTGCCATTAGAATTAATAATAAAACTTTGCAAGGCATGATTAGCTTCTCCGATAATAAAACAAATCTTTCCAATTCTCTCTTTAGTCAGTCCTTCCATCCAATATTCTCCATAACAATTATGTTATGTTCTTCCCGATATACTGTATCAAGCAAATGAACTATTTCACGGAGTTCTGTGGCAATCTCTTGGGTGGATAGGGTAACTTTTCATTCCTCGTGGAAGCCATTAGATTGCCTTAACAACATTCATGAAACATCGGATTTAGAATTAACACTAATTAATGGGACAAAATGGAAATTAATACTAATTAAATAAATGAAAGATTTATATAATAGGTCATGTACATAAATAATTTCGCATTATGTAATGATCCTCCTCGTTACAGTGACAACCTCGTATAACAAGTGCAAATTTTTTATTTATTTTTATTTTTGTGTGTGTATGTGTGTGTGTTATTGCAAGGTTAATAAGTACATTGACCAATGATAAATACGACGACGAACATGACGTATGCAATGTGATGAAAACATAGAGATCTAAGACACACACAAACCTCTGTAAGCAAGAACGACAACCGACAGACAAAGATAAGATTTAACTACCCATCTTTCCTACCGCATAGTTGGGACCTCCAAGACACATAAGCAACACTCAAGCCCAAGTTCCCATCGATTTTAACCATTTTAAGGTCTCAAGGCATTGTTTTGAGCAACATGGAGGTGTCTACATACCACCCGACACAAGAAGACCACGCAAAGAAATTAATACAACCAAGCACAGCGAATGAATTAAATGAGCAATACGCCCTCACGGAATGCATGAGACCAAAAGAACTCAGACAGCGACCAACCAAAATTAATACAAGGCATTGTCTATCACTCAACTATGATTGATTGTTTTCGGACCAATTACTCAGTATATTTCGTGTGAGTACCTTAACTATAAGGTAATCCAATTAATCTCAATCCCCATTTATTTAGGTATAAAAATCTTATTGTACTTAGTTCAAGGACATTACAATTGTATGCCATCACTAATTAGTAAAAATGATAATAGCATCGTCATGAATTGATGCCCATATTACCTTTATATCACAATGACGCACTTATTAATCACAATCACATTGCATTTTATGTGTTAACCATAATAAATAAACTGTGATATCATTACCACAAATGATGAACGTATTAACATTTACCTTACCATGAATATTAGCATAAACATAAAACATTATAACACTATACCTTAACGTTATATTACAATACATTACCTTACATTAACATTCCATTATCACCCAACACATTCAATTACATTAACATTTCATTAACAATTCATCACATTACAATTCATTACACTATCAATATAAATTGCAGTAACAATGCTTCTACCCATTACCATACCCATTTATATTATTAATAACAATAGGGGTACCATTAACATTTCAATAAATTTAACAATATCTTTCCATTTAATGTTACCCAAACATTTGGATTAAATAATACATTTCATGCTTCACCCACCAATTAAATAAATATTAAATAAATAACATTGCAATTACATAACAATTAAATAAATAACAATTAAATAACAATTAAATAAATAACAGTTAAATAACAATAGCGGTGTAATTAAATAGCAATTAAATAAAACTTAAAGATCATGAGGAGAATGTCGGTAGCTAAACCTTGTCACCTCGGCGCATTTAGAAATGAAGGTAAGCTTGCTAGTATACCTTTTTTAAACAATGCAAACTGGATATAATGATGAATTTAACTTTTAAGGATTTAACACAATCAACTATTAGTCAACCGAATTACTGAGATTTCTTAAAATGGAATCACAACAGAAAAAAACACCAGCCCTGACTTCAATAATGAGATGGAACCAAGACGTTGAGTGGTCTCCAGAACGTAAATGCATGCACTAAATTCGCACAGAGGTTCAACATAACCTACCTCAATCAAGCTATCCCTCTCCTGGTAGCACGCTAACCCGGGTGTAGGATTAAAACGTGAGCATCAACAACTTCCTGAGTAACTCAGTGATTGAATTAAAATAAAATGTAGATAGGTAAAGGGCTACGCGTCATAACATGAGTTCCAAGCCACACGTCAACCACAACACATATTAAAGCCCAGAAATACAAGACCAAGCATCAATCCAACCAGCAAGGGAGAAGAATCCCATGAAGGGGCAATGCATTGCACGTCTCCAGAGACACCACCTCCGTTCGTGCATGCACCTACCCTACCAGTCATTTCCCAATCCAACAGTCAGGTGCACTAAAAATGAAACGCAGTGCAAAAAGGGCAAGTTAAGGGATGAACCCATTCATCCAAAATTTCAATACAGGCCATGACACATGGATAAGTTCTCCCTTCAAGCGACATTAAGGAGCTGATTGAAAACACCCAAGGGTGAAAGACACAGAGAAAGCTTAGTACTCCCACCAGTTAAGACTTCGTGTTAGTTTAATCATCCAGGGAATCGCTACGCAACTGAATTCAAGGTCAAGATGGCACAAAAATCAAGGACATCTGCACAGGGATGGATACGCAGTCTACTGAGATTGACCATCGATGACTAATGCCCAGCAGTACAAAGACTTGAAATCAATGAGCATAATAATTTCACATCAACAGGGGTTATTTTAATTTAGGCTGACAACAAGAATCTTAGCTGCACCCGTGCCTCAATAGATAGTTGAGTGTTGTCAAGGATGGGGCGGGAGTGTTGTGCGGTCTTGACGAAATTAGCGACTCGATTCGTTCAAGCATATCCATGGATGTTTCTCTCAAGCGTCATCTAGATCAACTACGCGTTTCTTTTTTTCTTTTTTTGTTTTCCTTGTTGGGGTCACTAAGACTCATGATATCCAGGTTGTAGTAGTGAATCAAGGGATGTTTACAAGGGGAAGGACATGACTTTCTCCCTTGTACAACATTTAATTAATAAGAGAAAAGTTATGAAGGGCGGTAAGATGGGTACAAAGTAAAAGTGAAGTCGGAAATTTACGGGTGTTCTTTAATGTCGATGAAAGGTTCAAAGGTGAAACTTACTTGAAGGATGTAAAAGAAAGGAAAATCACGAGAGATGTCGATGGCTAATGATTAGTAGATCAACTGATGGATAGCCTGGTTAGGGAGGTACAAGAAAAAGGTGATGCAGAAAAGGCAGTTGATTTATGCCATCGTTACGGTATAACAAATTAGCATGAGGTTCTTCGAAAGCTTATAGTTGTAATTCACATCTTGAACCCTATGGAATTTATAATTGTACATGATTGCAACCATAATACATATCACATGATAACTTTAAGAATGAAACAACAGATAATATTTTAAGCACTGAGTAAATAACTAAAAACATCAATTAAGTCCATTTACAACTGATAATTCGATCCCAACATGAGTCTTAATGCATACAATTCTACAAATTTTAAAAATCATACCATTGCCTCAGCGTTGTCCTCGAGTGTCATTCCACGCGCTCGTCACCACTCTGCGATGGAGCCATCGAGACTACAGGGGTACCTCGACCAATGGAGTAGGGGTACTTTCTGCGCTTCCCCTTAGCCCCGAGGCCATGAGGGGCCACACACTATCAGTGGTATGTCACAACTTCCCATCTCACCTGCTTGAGGCCGACTGCCACTCCTATCAAGCTAAATCCCAACTCTCCACAGTAATCAGTCAAGTCACATGTATCGTGATAGCGTTGCATTAATAGTTGTCCACTTCTTCCTCATCTTCCCTTTCTTTTATAGAGTTCTAGAACCTCCAACTTTCCTAAATCACATTTAAATTTAGTTTTTAATAAAAATATTCTAAATATTCTCCTTACGCACAAGTGTGTTAAATCCCCCTCTTTCCTCAGATAATTATTTTATTTAAATTTATTAATTGTCTCATTTCCCTCACCCACCTAGAGTTGCTCCTAAATTTACTCCTATAGGTGTTCAATGGATTCCCTTACGGGTTTAAATACTTTCCCCTAAAATGAAGTTGCTAATTTAGTTCATTTTAGAAGGTTCTTAATTGTAGATTGCTTACTATGTTGACCTCTCTTTTACTATAAGTCTCCTTCTTTCCTTTATTATGTTTCCTCCAATTCTTAGTTTCCCTAATTTTTTATTTTCCCTTCTTTTCCACTTTTTTTAATAAAGCCAAAATGGCAGTTCAGCTGTTAATCTTTTCCTTTTTATTATTAATTTAATATCTTTTTTATAATTTCCCAAGTTAAGAATTAATTACTTCTTTGCAATTTTAAAATCCACTTTAGTTTAATTAAATTCTTAATCTCTTCATTTACCCCAAAATTTTATGAAGACTAAACTATTACTTAAGTGGGTTTTAGTTTAAATTTTTATTTTTACTTTTATAGCATTTTTTTCTTAAGGTTAAACAAAATTTTTTACCCTATAGAAGTTTTAGACATAGATTTAGATTATGAATGGGGCGACAATTATTTAAGGAAGTTGTTTAAAAATTTCTTAAAGTGTTAAAAGTCTTAGGCCCATCTAAGGTTTTATTCCTTCATCAACATCAATGTAGCGTGCCGAGGACGCACCATGTGCTCAAAGTGCCACTGCGCCCTCGTTCGTTTCTTTTAGCATAGCCGTGCCCCGCCGGGATACCGCGTGCTCCAAAGTTGCCACTAAGCTTCTTGTGTTTCTTGCATGACGTGCTCTTCGGGATGCACCACGTGCTCTAAGGGTTCCACTCACCAACTTAGTGATTGGTAGACATCAATAGCCACGGAGTCAACACTCCGCCCGAGGTGAACTTGCCGGAGACTGGGGTTTCTAAGGGAATAAGGCCCACCTTGCTTATTGCGCCTTAAGTCATCGTGAGTGACCTCCGATCGCCCTCGTGGCATCGTGGACCTTTCAAACTGGGTAATCATTAACCTACAATTAGAACCATGACGAGGTGCTAGTAGGTTGTGGTAGGGCTATTGGCCAATCCACATCTCTGCCTCAACCTCTCACCGGAACCGTAATGTGGCCCCTTTACTCCATATGTGAATGGGGTGGGAAAGCTATCATTAGCTTGCATCATCAGCAATCGTTAATGCGAACATGTCCACATCATATCATCAATCAATGAAATATCCGCGATAAATCAATCCAACCCAAATAGCACACTCCCTTACTCAATCCGAAATCCAAGGGGTTCCATCGATGCTTCTACATCCTCAGGGTCCAAAACCCTCCACACTCTGATAAAGCCCGGAGTCAATAGCACTGTCTATGTGTCCAGCGGTAAAACATCCCGTCATCCAATCGCAATGCATCATAATCAAGGGCAAGAGTTTAATATCATAATAGTCGGATCACTTGCGAGCAAGTGTCACCGAAAAGAATAAGTTTTCTTAGTGTGCGGGCGGATGTTTACAGCGTACCTTGATGATTTCTAAAATATTCCAACTTCCAGCAGGTGAGGTGTCATTCTTCATGGTTTTCTTTTCGTTTTCTTCTTTACCATTGAACTTTTCTTTGTCGTAGTTTGATAAGTATGGTTCTTAGGTAGAAAGTGCCTGCTCTCATCAAACACTTCCTTTACTAAACTCCTTGAACGAGATTTTATCCTAGGACCACAAATGGGCATGCAATTTTACCCTTTGTTTGAAGACCTACAAGATATGAATAAATGTAGTGTCAAATTAGAGTTATAATTTAAAATAATGCATGATTTTTTCAAGAAAGATATATAATATTATATCACAAAAATAAAGTAACAATATACCACAAAATGTGTTAACTTGGGGCAATCATGAATTGTCCATGATAGTATTCCATGGAATTGAAATCGTCTTTTCCTATTGGACTAGAGATGTCATACATAGTGAAGCGTAACCCATACTTCAACAACTCATCGATGAGAGGCTCAATATATACGTTCATATCTTATTTGGTACCTACCTTATTGGTTCAACCTAATGCATGATTAATTATACATATCTAGATGTCATGATATATAAAAGAAATAATTACCATGCATGGAACAAAGTATGAAATATTTTGTCATGCTTTTTAAAGCAAATAAAAGATAATTAAATACACGGAGACAATCATTGCCAACATTTTGTTCTCTCTCTTGATCGACATCAAGGAGGAAGGTTATTGTTTATAACAAAAGCAGACCCTACATTGAGTATGTAGAATGAAGCTCTCAAATGGATTGACACCATCGACTGCTAACGAAATTCTAACATTACGAGGTTCTTCTTTAAAATTGGCCACTTTTCTTGATGTAGTTCAATTCGGAACCATCTGCGAGGCATTAGAAGAATGTTGTCGACATTCTTTCATGGAAATCCATAAACTATGCTATACTTTGGCACCTAAACAACCGTGGAAAGGTGGAATTATCAAAATATAACAAAGAACTGGGAACCACCTTCTTTGGTAACGCTATCGGTTGATATATACTTATTTGACATTTTGGGCATTCATTTTCTAATGCATATTGTCCATAATATGATATGATCATTAGGACGTACATCAATAGCTTGATAATCCATTCCAATTTCTTTCATAATCCGCGGATATTTCTCGTGCATGGAAAAATATTTGGCGTCGGTAATGGGGCATCACCTAACAATCTACAAAAGAGATCTAAACAATAAGTCGAAATGTAAACAATATTGTTCATCAATATATCATCAATATACTAATTTACAAATTAGAAAACAATAGCAATATAGGAAAAATTGAACATTTTCAGTATTTGTGAACATGCAAGCATAAATAATTAACAAGGTAAATACCTTAGTATGTGTGAGACATGTGTTTGATAAACCATTCAAAACCTTCGGGTTCATAACAACAATATAGCGGATAAAAGATTTATTGTTGAGCATTCATAAAGAGGTTAACTTGACTTCTGAGTAGAGGTTCAACATCATGACTATCATCTTGCTTGTCCTCATCCATTGGAGAAAATGTGTCTTGGATCAATCTATGTATCTCATCTTCTGATTTGAATCACTATCGTTATCTCCATCCATATCATCATTAATAACTTGATCAATAGCTTCAATATTTTGATCTTGAAGTTCATCTTCATGTAAAGTAGTATTTCTTCTGGTACTTGGAAAATAACTCTCGGAAATTAGACACTTTGAGGGCATCATTATATATATTTAAAAACAACATAGAAAAGTTAGTGTGTATAGAAAATATAAAAATCGATAAGAAATATTACTAAAATTCATGACATCTTGATTATTACAGTGCATTAGATATTGAATCCTCTTACCAAGGAATGATATTCATAACCCCCTTGATTGTGCCCCTTCTCCCTACAATGTTTTTGGGTTGTTGTTATTAAAATTCTTCTATTTTGCAAGCCTCTGCAATCATAGCAAAGGTAAATAACATTTTCCATCGCCCTCGCCTCTAATGCCACTCTTAACTAAGCAAGCTTCATCATTTCATTCATTGTGACAAATCCTTGTCTGACAAGTAATTGTCTTACCACCATACCAAACATTAAGTAGTCAATTTTTTATATTTTGGCTACTCCCTTTCAATTATGATATGTTTATTTATGGTGACCTAAATCTTTATAATAAAGGTCAACATCTTTATAATAAGGTGATCATATGTGTAAGGATCAACATCATGTTATTGACATAGATAGCTCTTTCATAATAAAGGTCATATCTGTACAAATGTTTTCTTTATATAATAATGAAATATACCTTATAATAAGGTCATATGTGTACAAATGTTTTCTTTATATAATAACGACATATACACCTAACATAAGTTTAGGGTTAGTGTTTATTTATCTTACTAGTCCCTGCTAAAGCAGGGAATATAGCAATCAATTACTATCATTTCACTGATTAGGGTTGAGTTTCAAGAGCAATTCCATATCTTTATCAATGAAAAGAGAGAGAAATTATAGCTACAATTGAAGGGAAAAGGATATGTGGATTCCATAAACCTAGAATATTATAGAATCCACATACCCTTTTCCATAGAATATACCAACTAGATCCAAAAACCAAAGACATGAAATATGGTACACACATATTATATTATCAAGGAAAAAACAAGCTAAATGCAATTTGGACATTTCAAAAAAAAATTACAAGTTAAATTAGTACATCAATAAAAAATAACATACTAACCTTGCAAGTTCAAAATCCGAGCTATGTAGATCAAGATTTGGATTTGTTCAATCGGTGGGTGACGTAAAAAATAAACAGCTCAAACAAAAGCCAAGAACAATGTCGCAACTATAGCAATTGTGTCGCAAAGTCTCTTAAATTCACGTATATATAGATAAAATAGTCAACTAGCCGTTAACACCAACCAATGAGATAGGCTAAAATTTCGTCGCTATTGCCATGAAAGATTGTCGCTATAGCGAAAAAAATCCTGACTAGGTTAAATTAATATTTTCGTCGATATTGCGACGAACTTTCATGGAAATATCCATGAAAATCTCACCCTATTTAAAAAAATGATGAAACTAGTGGAAGCGTGGAAAATTTTCATGGAATAATCCGCCCATATGTAGTAGTGATAGTCAATGGGACTATGACTTGGCCGCCAGGGGCCAACCCTATGGCCAAGCCGTGGGCATGCCAATGGCTTGGCCACATGTCTGGGCCCCCATGGCCAAGTCACAGTCCAAGTCACAGTCATACTTATACCTTCCACTACCTAATCAACCAACATCAAATTCTAATGTTCACCAATTAGTGTTCAACCAACATCAAATTATGCAATTAGCGTTCAGCCAACATAGATGAACACTAATTGCAGAATTGTTTAACAATGAAAATATTAAAAAACCTGGTTTTTGTTGAAGTTTTCCATTTCCTTCTTTGCCATATAGACATATAATATACGTTTTGCACTAGTAGGATGAGTCAGCATTCCACGTCGATCCCAATCAGCTCGACCTCTTCCTTTTTTTAAGAAATCTTTCTGTAAAAATCAATAGGCTTATGCCACAATGCCCATTTGGACCATAGGCTTGTCTTGCCTTGATGGGTTTATATGCTTTGAAAGCTTCCAACAGTTCTTTGGTTCCCATGCTAGAATCTATTTTAATTTTTTTCTAAATTTGGATTGGTACAAAATCCCTGCTTAAATTAGTCAAAATTTACCTTTAGAATTTGTTTAAACATTCATATTTTAAAAATAACAACTTATCTTGCCTGGAAAAAAATAAGAGTTTTATTTCTCTTGTGCCTTGTTTGGGAGTAACTAAAAGAGATGTGAAGATATTTATAAAACTCATAATAAAATAAAAATAAACTTTCATAATTCATTCTTAACCCTCTATCTTTCGACATCTAAAAATGTATGTCAATATTTATTGAATCCAAGATTAAAATGAATTTACTATGATGTGTAATAGTTCAAAAGATTGCATTCTGATTATAAAAGTGTTATAAAATTATGTGCATAAATGTGATATATAGTTTGGTACAGGTAGAAGAAATCTTTATGTTTATTTTAAATTTGTTAATATTTGTACATTTATATTTATGTTTATTTTAAATTTGTTAACTAGTATTTAGATTTTATATTTGGTTTTTGTGCATTTGTTATGGTCCAGTTTAGATTTAACGACAATATTTTATTGACTGATAATAGTTCTAGTCTATTGTTCAACCACATAATTTATTAAGTGGTTTAATTCAAATAACTTTATGCATAGAAAAATATTTCATTCTTTCGGTTATATTCAAATATTATTCGACGAACATCATCTTAGTCTTTTTAATAAATTATAATTCTTGTAAATATAATACAAATAATTTTTTA
>SNQJ01S0013760.1:7924-27401 GCA_010110895.2 Picea sitchensis
AAAAGGAAAAATGGATTCCCATACCAGGGAAAATGGTCCAATACAAAAGAAAAAATAATTGAAATAACTAAATTATACTTACAGTGAGATTTGTAGAGATTCTTCTGAATAATCGCTTTGAGGATGGTCATCACATTTAGTCTTTTTCTTGTGCTTGACCTTCTCTTCATCTTCTACCGGCTCAAGAATGTCCTGGTTTATGTAGTTCAAAAGATCATTTTTTTCTAAGATAAGAAGTAACTTAATCTTCCATGCTCTGAAGTTGGTGGCACCTTCCAATCTTGTCTTCTACTATGAAACTGGTCTTTATGATTGTTTTGACTTTGACCTTGACTAGTCAAACTTTGACTTTGACTTTGACCAGTCAAACTTTGAATGACCCAAAAATTTAACCTCAACGTTTTTGGTGGCTGAGGGCATCAGGAGATGCACTGGGTTAGGGCGCACTAGAATATCTAGAAATTGGGTCCAATGCTTCACTGAAAGTGCCCAAGAATTTAGGTTTAGGGTTTGCTGCTGCTTCAAAATCAGAAACCCTAGTTGCAGCTGCAACTGGTGCTACAACGAGCTTGACAAGGAACTCCCAATCTACCTTCCAATAGTTAGACTGTTCTGAAGGTACTGTGGGCCCATAACCTGTTAGGATAATGTAGATGTGCTTGTTTAACCATAGACAATGCTACACCATTGTCACCCAACCATAGGCTCAAAGCTACCTCCGAGCACCTTAACCTTAATCAGGTTGCCTGGGTATTTACCTTGGAAAAATACCATTGCTTTTCATATATTAGTACTCAACCACTGAGATGTATCATTTGCGTTTTTCATATGTTTAAATTTTTAGGATTTTGGATGGGTCGGGGTCCACTGACATCCCCTGTGATCTTCCCTAAAATTTGGGGGTGTGTCTCCACAGGTTCCTCAGATGGGTTCCCATATCCCCCATATCTCGGAAACTCGGTGGAACATTGGTTAGTTTACCTCATGCTTGTCACAAATAGGCTGTTGGCTGTTTGTATCAGGGAATTTCAGTGGCTAATATTTGGCGTTTTTGCTGATTTTTTTCCAATTCTTTCCCAAAAAGATCAGCAGAAGTCAAAATGAGTATTCACCCAAATTTCTATATGCTAAATTTATTTTACTGGAAGTCAACAATTTTTTCTATAAAATATTTTTTTATAACTTCCTAGAAAATTTTGCGGAATATTATATAATTGGCATTTTGAAAATTACAAAGATTTTCCAAGGTCTTTCCACTTACAGGAAAAATATGGTTCCAATAATTTTTACCTAGCCTCTGTAAGGTGAGTAGGTCTTTACCATTCTTTACTGAAAGAGATAGCACTGTCACTTTACCATTCTACTGAAAGAGATAGCACTGTCACTTAAGCAAAGGTTTTGGGTCAGAGCTCTTCCATTCATCTAAATTCATAGCTTGTCCTTTTGAGTTTAACGGCATTGGAGAAATACTGTACTTTATCATAAAAACTACAATGAAGATATCATCCAAAAAGAGAACAATTTTAAGATAATTCTCCTCATGATTTGTGATGGGTTCTCAAAGGGCATTTTACCAGCTTTTTGTGTAGAAGTCATAGAAACATCTACTGGCATCAAGAATGACACGGACAAAACTTCTGTTCTGAGTTCCTCTCATTTATGTTTGAATGTTTGCAGCACCCATTGTCTCTTTTTGGAGATTAATGTGATCTTCTGATGCATTCGTTGAGGTGTATTTCCAACCTATGCCCAATTGGTTATCATGGGTTTATGACTAGCTTGGATGCTCATTCAAGGTGAAACATAAAGAAGACGTTTCATTTTAAAGAGGAAACTTAAGATTTGCAATTTACAAAGAACATTTTACTGAGGATATAAACAAAATAATGTTGAGATAAGTTCCCTTCATGTTTTGAATTTGGGTAACTCACCATTGGCAATACTGTCTGTCTAGCATATTCCCTATTATTTATGCATTCTCGTGATATTGTCAAGGTTCCGTCCCCTGGCTATAGTGGTAATGTGTTTTATGATGCAAGCCTGAAAATACACTGAGAAGACATCCAGAAGCCGATATTCATGTTCGAAGATTGGAGTGGCCAGCAAATGTATTGCTTAGAGTAGAATCTATTGTTTTTCAGAGTTTTTTATGGTCTTTTGCATGAATCAGCAAGTTCCTAGCTGGGGAAAAATGCTTGGGCAAAGATTCATGTAGATTTTGTACGAGGTTGTCTATTCCAATAGATTCCTTTGAATAATGTATGAGAGAGAGACATATGCGGATCATCTACACCACTGAAATAGAAGATGATTCAAGAGAAGGTCCTAACTCATTATTATGTAGTAGTCTTCAAGACGAAATTATGTGGTATGTATTCGTCTGACATTAATTTGCGGATTTCATCTTAACTGGATCGGCGTAACAATAATAGTTGCCATATATTAGATTAATCGTCTTGAGGCCTTGGACTCTAGGTAAGGTGTAAGAACAATATGACCTTTTTTGTCTTGTGGTTGTTTAGAGCTCCAATGGTGTTGATTGACGCAAGGGAAAGGCAGATTATCAGATGCCCATTTTAGCATTATTTGTTGTTTGAGAAGTCTCTGACGTTTGGCCTATTTTATTTAATGTGTTTTTGTGAGTTTTTGAATTTGATCAATTTTAGCGTAGTCACTGCGTTTGACCATTATTTTTGGAAAAAAAAGAATTTTGCTGAATATTGAACACTAGTGATTATTTTTTTTCGGATTTGGTGATTTCATTTGCTACAATTCTGATTCATACACATATTCGAAAATTTTAATATTGTGTTTAGACTATAGTTATCTTATTATAGTCCTATGGCAGAGTATATTGTAATTATTTAAAAGTCAAATGATTTTTAAATAATTTGCAATTTTTTCAAATTTTGCAACAAAGTTTTCAAAGTGTTAAAATATTTATTTATTAAACTAATTATTTTTTAAATTGAAAAATAAATTTTGAATTTTTAAAATATAAAATCCTATTTTATGATGGGTTAATAGTTATGATTAGACAATTTTTATGGTAGTAGTCTAAACGTTCTACCTTTTCCCTGAAATCTGGTGATGAATGGTTGGATCTGCAAATTTGAGTGGCTAAGTTTGTATAATCCGAGTGCTCCAGGGGTTTTTTGAATCTATTTATGCATTCAGAAAAGCAATTTAAACAACAGAAAATAGAGATTTTGTCCAAATTTACATCGCTGGATTTCGGTCAATTCTTGCTAGAAAACCCAAAAGGTAGAATGTTTAGCCAACGCCATTTTTATGTTGTTTTACAGCGATTTGTCAGATAAATAAAATAATTAAAAAAAATGAAAAATAAAAGAAAATATAATTGGATATAATACTTGTCGTTCCTGATCTCTATGCAAACTTTTAAATGTGGAGGTAGGGAAATCGTACTTCCCCCGGCAAAGAAATCTTGCGGATTTTGCAAGCACTTTTTAGTGACATCCAAGTGTTTTTGGTAATCATCCAAGCACATTAAACTGTGGCATTGATTTTTAATATTAAAACACTATCAATTAATTTATTGTGACTGATAAAGTCTTCAATTACAAGAAAAGATGCTTCGTATTCTCTCCGTTCACATTAGTCTTCAAATGGTTGCATTTAATTTTAGTCTTATAGAACCTCCGTGCTAAAATCTCTATATAAAAACAAAGGAGCGTTGTATGGAGTAGGCTAACTCATGAGCAATCTTCTCTCCCAAGTGCCCTTTCTCTGACAAGTCTTTTGGCGGGGGTTCGATGTCCATTACACATCAAATGTCTTCCGACTCGTAAGAAAGTATGATCCTTTATCCTTTCTGCTCATATGAATCTCTCGAAGTACGGTCCTCGAGCTTCTGAGTGCAACTTGCTCTAGCTACCAATCTCCAGATCAATGGCTCGTCATTAATTCTCATCAACCAAATGCTCTCTCCCACGGACTTTGATGGCTACTCTTTGGTTGTCTCCAAACAACACCATATTTCCTCGTTGTAGATGGCCCTGGGAGTCATGCCACCAATGGCAACGAAAGAGAACGAGAGCAATTGAGTGTGCATGTTCCAGAGCCAACGATGAAGAGGAACACAATACGCTCAATGTGGTAAATAAAAAAACACTTAAGAATGTATTTCGTTTTTTATTTTTCAAACCCTACTATGCCATATTTTTTTGGAATTTGCCACGGTTGGATTCAAAAACCAACTTCCGTAGTTCAATCCAATCTTCCTCGAACTGCTAATTTGCAAATTTACCCATGACTTGGACGAGTAAGAACCTCCTCGAACTGCTAATTTGCAAATTTACCCATGACTTGGACGAGTAAGAAATGCACGGTCGACAAATGAAATCCACAGGAAAATTCTTACCCAAGAAATGCAGGGTAAGCCTGCCCAAGATTTTCTTTAACATTTAAATATATATTAATGATGTGTAAAAATAAAATAAGATGCATTTTGTCATGCAAAAAGGTAAATTATTACTAATTATAATAATAAGATGTATTTTGTCATGAAAAAAGGTAAATGATTACTAATTATAAAAAAAGTTAAATGATTACTAATTATACAAATAAGATGTATTTTGTCATGAAAATTATGGACAAGATTTTCTTTAACATTTAAATATAAATGTTAATTTACCCAATAAATGCAGGGTAAGCTTGCTCAAGATTTTCTTTAACATTTAAATATATATTAATGACGCGTAAAAATAAAATAAGATGCATTTTGTCATGAAAAAGGTAAATTATTACTAATTATAAAAATAAGATGTGTTTTGTCATGCATAAAGGTAAATGATTACTAATTATAAAAAAAAGATAAATGATTACTAATTATAGAAAAAGATAAATGATTACTAATTATAAAAAAAGGTAAATGATTACTAATTATAAAAATAAGATGTATTTTGTCATGAAAATTATGGGCAAGATTTTCTTTAACATTTAAATATAAATGTTAATTCACCCAAGAAATGCAAGGTAAGCTTGCCCAAGATTTTCTTTAACATTTAAATATATATTAATAATGTGTAAAAATAAAATAAGATGCATTTTGTCATGAAAAAGTAAATTATTACTAATTATAAAAATAAGATGTATTTTATGATGTAAAAAGGTAAATGATTACTAATTATAAAAAAAAGGTAAATGATTACTAATTATAAAAAAAGGTAAATGATTATTAATTATAAAAATAAGATACATTTAAATATATATTAATGATGTGTAAAAATAAAATAAGATGCAGTTTGTCATGAAAAAGGTAAATAATTACTAATTATAAAAATAAATGATTACTAATTATAAAAAAAGGTAAATGATTACTAATTATAAAAATAAGATGTATTTTGTCATGAAAATTATGGGCAAGATTTTCTTTAACATTTAAATATGAATGTTAATTCACCCAAGAAATGCAAGGTAAGCTTGCCCAAGATTTTCTTTAACATTTAAATATATATTAATAATGTGTAAAAATAAAATAAGATGCATTTTGTCATGAAAAAGGTAAATTATTACTAATTATAAAAATAAGATGTATTTTGTCATGTAAAAAGGTAAATGATTACTAATTATAAAAAAAAGATAAATGATTACTCATTATAAAAAAAAGGTAAATGATTACTAATTATAAAAAAAGGTAAATGATTATTAATTATAAAAATAAGATGTATTTTGTCATGAAAAAGGTAAATGATTATTAATTATAAAAATAAGATGTATTTTGTCATTTAAATATAAATGTTAATATATTCAAGAAATGCAAAGGTGGGCTTGCCCAAGATTTTCTTTAACATTTAAATATATATTAATGATGTGTAAAAATAAAATAAAATGTATTTTGTCATGCAAAAAGGTAAATGATTACTAATTATAAAAATAAGATGTATTTTGTCATACAAAAAGGTAAATGATTACTAATTATAAAAATAAGATGTATTTTGTCATGCAGAAAGGTAAATGATTACTAATTATATCTATATAGAAGCTAGTTATAATAATTATCATGTATATAGAAATTAATGTTTGTATATAATAATTATCATGTCAATTTTATTTTAGCTTAACAATTTAAATATTAATTTGATTTTTTTTTAATTTTATAGGTTAATTATATTATTAATTTTTACACATTGTTATTATAAATTTTATAATTTATAATTTTGAGATTTTAAATATTTAAATATTTTATTTCATATTATATAATTATTTAATATATAATTAATTAAATGTTTTTAAAGTAAATGTACAAATTTTAACTAATAAAAACTAAATGCAATATAGAAAATAGTGTTTAGTGTGGGTTAAGTTATAATAATTTTGAATTTTAATAATTCTATTTGGATTTAAGAGGCATGGTCTTTCCTTATTCTATAAACAATTATAACATTTTAAAAAGTATCTAGATTATGATGGCTTTGACAAGAAGGAATGGAAGCAGAACCTCTAATTCCATGACAACAAAATTCATTTGGTTTAAAGAATCCATTTACATGGATAAACTAGGTTCAAAAGATTTGATTTCAAATATTTTTCTCTCATTGATAGTCACTAAGCAACTAGATGGAATTTACTATTTCTATCTCCAACTTTTTCATTTGGAAAGTGTTTAATTCAAGAACAACTTATTATGCAAAACAAATTTAACAAAAGCTTTGGGTATTAACGTATACATTAGACTTATAACACATGCAATTTGGAGACAAATTAATTACTACAGATCAAAGTGAATATGTAATGATAATACAACACTACATTCTTTATGAGTTTTCTTTATGAGTTGAGAGCACTCAAAGAAAATCTAGAGGCAATCTAAAATACATGGAAAGAGTCCAATCTTGTACTAAGGGGTATTTCATCTAGCATGTTGGACAACACCATTTCAAGGCACCATCATATGGAGAAGAATTCAATTCCCATAAATGCAAATCTATATATTAAACTCCACCATGATCATAAAATATATCCTCATAACTTTGGTTCAAAACGAGAAAAAGAATAATTGAGGAGAAATGGCCTACTAGCTAATCTCAAGAGACATATGTAAACAAAACAAGATATATGCTCTCTGTTGGTCGACCCTTTGTATATTATCAAAATCTATAAATGCTAAACCAACAATGATAACAAAAATGGTTGTTTGGGACTAATGAACGAAGTTAAAAGTTTGAACAATGGTTGCATCCTTTTGTAAAGTAAAGGAATAACCTCCTTAGATATGGAATCTTGTTTCATTACAAAACAATGTTCAATCCTAGTTGATTTATAATAGCCTAGAACTTTAATAATCATTGTTGATTTTTCTAAGTATATTAATGGATATAACCTCTCCTTGTGCTAAAGGAAACCATAAGGTCATTGTTGAAATAACCTCCATAGTTTTTAATATTACATGTTTGTGCATGATAATGTTTGAGGTAGGGTGCAAGTCCATCCTATCAATCATATACAATATACAGGGTGTATTTCCTAGGTTTATTCCCACCACCACACTTGTTATCCCTTTTATAGACCCAACATGCATAAAAGGTGTCTAATAAATGCTTGTAGTAGTTTAGTATGTCGACATATTCAACCCTCCAAAAGAAGGTCTCACCTAAGGCATGTTGTATAGTTTCCTCTTAATTAATGTGTAGAGAGTTGGAGATTAGTGGAAGAGAAGAATCCATCCATCCTTGAACTTTTAATCACAATCATCAAAACAAAAAGGCACTAGCTAGCTCATTTGTCGAGATTGCAACAATGTAAACATCATCAAGATATAATATAACAAAGTAAATATGAGAAAAACAACAATGATCCCATTGTATTAAGTTAATTAATGATTATGCTCAGGGATTATGCCTCAAATGCCACTAGAGTTTAGCAATATAATAGTCTAAATAGCACACACCCATCTTACAATCTGTATAACTAATATTAGAAATAAGTAGAGGCCTCATTTACATTGTGGAAGTTGACTTAGTTGAATATAGGGAATTTATTCTTTGTATTTGGCCTCCTTTACACTCCTTTACTCATAAAAATTTAATATATTTTTCTTTTCTTTCTTATAAATACTCTAATATCAATTCTATGGTAACTCACACAGATGGAATTTGAGAGGAAAATTACTCATCATGAGGCATTTTAAGGAATTTTACCTGTCAAATACAATAAAAAAGTTTACCTGTCAAATACAATAAAAAAATTACTGGAACCGTCATCAATCTTTGTTGGAAATCTTAAAACAAGTAATAGAATGATCCAAACCATCAAATTTGATGGGTTGGTTTTGAAATTCCAATCCTATTGGTGGATTATGTTGATAATGATTTTTAACCCTCAACAATCTATGCTAAAGTGCTAGGAAAAATCTTCAAAACATGATTCTAATATTTAATTATGCCCTAATTCACTTTTTCATTTCTCTCAAATTACAAAAGAAAAATGTTAAAATAAAATCTTAGTACTAGAAACAACATATAAACACAGTCTAATTATATTTTTGTTTCAATAAAGTTTTATACCATATATCCGTAGTCAAATTAAATGAAGACAATTCCCATTCATAAATAACATCGATGACTAGCAACATTTTAGTTAAATAGTTATCAATTAGATTGTTTTTCATAAACAACTGACAAAATCCATAAAGAGAGACTCAAATGGTTACGTGGGATAGGTAAGAGCCAATAAGGACCATATTTACGATTAGTAGTCTTTTTACCATGCCATAAAGGGGGTAGTTTCCGATGAAAGTATCAAGCTAGTGTTGCACAATAGGCCAAAAGAAGTGGCGTTGGAGAGCTCTTGAGACACCTAGAGAGTAATGAAAACATGATCATGAATTCTAGCTAGTTGATGAACAAATGAACAAATGTTGTGGTGTTCCTTCAACAATTGAGAAGAGGATGATGGCTACATAGTAATGGGCAACTCGTAATGGGAAAAATGGGTATATCCATAAGAGGCCTCAAAAGGAGGGGGGTCATGGGATGTTGTATGTTCAAGAACAGGGTGATCACAAGATGTAGGAGAAAAGCAAGGGAAAACCATGTGCTTATCATGATAAAGATATAAAAACAATTCCCAAACACAAAGAAAAGAAAGGGAAAGCCATGTGCTTAACATGATAAAGATATAAAAATAATTCATGATGGACTAGGCACATGGATTCAAAAAATTAATATCACTTTAATTGTGCAATGAAAAACTTTTAAGACAAGGAACACTTAAAACATGTTCAAGACAAGATTTCTAAATATGTTGAAAAGAAACAAAAACTATTGGTAGGAACTATTTGGAGAGTTTTAAACATAGCAATATATCTATCAATTGTTATCATTAGGAAAATTATTCAAATCAAAAGGCAAATGTGTTTGATTGCCCAGATTTGGCATGGATGCAACTATTGTTCCATGTTGTGGATTTGGCATGGATGCAACTTTTCTCCTCCCACGTTGGCTAGACTCGGTAAATTCATATGGCATATATTCTTCAGCATTCACACTCAAGTCCTCTGCCAGAGCTCATCGAGCCCTCTGTCGATGCTTAAAGCTAGGGCTAATTCAACTTTTCTTTCTTCTTAGAGATCCATCCAATGCTTGTGGGTCATTGGTGAAGTCAAAGTCCATTATAAATTTATCATTGAAGTCAATAATAGATATTTCCAAATACTCCTTCATTTCCAAACATTTATGTTGTTCCCGTGGTGCATGATAAATTGCATCCTGCCAATTTAAATGTATGAAATTTTAAAATAGATGAATCATATAAAACAATCAAATTGATATGTAAACACCATAGCATATTAGAATAAAATAATCTTTAATGGATACATTTTATACAATAAAGAATGATCACATGTAATCCTTGTAGCTTCTCTAACATCCCTTGTTTAATCAAATCACAATCATTGTTTCCTTGATGAAGGGAATTGCCATCATCTCCTCCAATAGTGGTCCCATTCCTATTTTCCTGAGCATTCTCATTGTTCCCATTGGCATCATTTGTGGCATCATTTGTATGAGGCATATAAGTGGCTTGTTCTTCTGGAAGCTCATCCACTATTGCTTTCTCTATAACATCTTCTTGGGCTACTTCATTACAAATTCCATATAGAGCACTGACTTTCAAAACATGTTTGCATGTGTTGCCTTGCAATGCCCATGGGCAATCACATACTAGACCATTTGCAGTAGATGTTGATACAATGTAATATTTTGCACGATCTGTCTGGCTAATAACCATGTATGCACATTCAACAATGTCACGAGGACTAACATCATTGTCGGGAATTTTCTTAGATTTCTCTAATGAAGTCTCAAGGTACCTCTCCTTCTTCTAGTTTGTTAGAAATCCAGACTCCTTCAAATAGTTTCGATGCACAAAAAAAGGTTCCACTCTCTTCAATAGGGAAAAAAATCAACCAATCCATTCTCCTAGAACATTTACTCCTTCGGTCACGTAAGAACTTGGTCTTCAAGAAACAATGGTATGATTCAATTGAATTATTGGACTCTTGATTAGCATGAGGAAAGTTCCGATAACATTTTGCCCACATATCTAATAAGAAAAATATAACGAATCATTAATATGTTAATTCAATATGACATATAATTATAACTAAATTAAAATAATCTATATATGTCGGGGAAAGTAATCTAAGGCAACATAATAAGTAATTTACATATCTTATCCCCTTCCAACCAATGTTTTCTGAAGTAGTCCAAAAACTTAACTTCGCTAGCAATTTTTTCAAAGAATGTTTGCATTGCCTCACTAACGACATCATGATCACGAAAAAAATGCATTATCTCACCTAGACTATGAGATGATTCCCTGGCTCTTTCAGGGGAAGATGCCAATTGAAATGTATTTTTTGACCAAGCACGACGAACATGCCAATTGCAAAGGAGGATGCGACAACCCAAAATTTGCCTACAAGAAAAATGATATTGTTCTTGTGTTAATTGAACATGATTAACATTTAACAACCAAATATATTTATCATTAAATGTAATAACAATAAAAAAATAGGCGTACAGGTGATAATGATAATTCATACATTCATAACCTGCAGAATATTTGTCTCACCTCAATGCTTTAATTTTCGCTAATGCATCATCTATCATGACAACATTCAGTTTCCAATTTGGGCATCTTTTCCTACATGCATCTAGGAGTGGTCTAAGCCACTGGGCTATATCTGATGTTCTATTGCGTGAAGACACTACCCATGCAACATGAACATCGCTATATTGAGAATCGAAGGCAAGAGCTGTGTGTAATTGGTACTACATAAACCAATACAATAATCAACTTCTCAATTTTAGAGTACTAACTATATTGAATGAAACATTGAACTCAACAGAAACATTAAAAAAACTAATGAAACTCACCCCATATTTGTTTGTGCTAAACATAGAATCTAAAGCCAACATGTTGTTATGAGAACACTTGACCATCATACAAGCATTCATTTTGTTTGGATGCCAATTATGAATGGTACATCCTCCCCTTCTGGTTGCTGGTAGAAAAAAAACAGATTTTTCTCTTGTTGATACCACTTGTTAACACTCAAAGAATCCTTGAAATCTAATTGATACTTATCTTTCAAATGGCGGTTGAATATATTGGAGACATATTTTCTACATAAATTAAGGTCTCTAGCACCCATCACGGATATGTCACTCAAATATTGTATCAACTGGAACACCAAGTCCACATAGTGTCTTTATCATTGATTGGATCTCCTTTGAAAGACATAGGGTGCTCAAGGACTTGATTGCCAGATCTATCATATTTTCCATGGCATGGCCAACCATTGCAATCCTCATGTAGGTACTCATTATATGTGATAATTGCAACCCCTGGCATATCATTCACTTCCTTCGCTATAAATTTGCATTGACATCCTCTTTTTTGGACAAAATTTCGCTTTCTTAATGGTGGTTGTGGATGTCCTCTAAGATCATTTGGGCCATAACAACATTGGAACCTAAAAAATAGCCAACATTCAAAGAAAGATTATTACATGTAATAAATACCAATAATAATTTTGGAACTTAACAATACATATTGAAAGAATATATAAATTGGATTAAGAGGTCACGATAAATACTAACAATGCATAGTTCAAAGATGTTGGATCCATCATAGTGTTGATATTATGGTAGCTGCGGGATGTATTTACCTCCACGTGTAAACTTGACGAAGATAGAATACTTCGGGAAGCAAGAAGAAACCCTAATGAGTTGGCTAATAATCCTAGAAGACTTGTCAACTCAAGAAGATAATTTATATTAGGTTATTAGCCTCCAAGAGAAGAAGTCGGCCAGAAATAATAATATATACTGAACAGATAGATACCCAGAATGAAAGTCGGCCCAGGAAGTTAGCCAAAATTAGTATAAATACAAGAGGCCAGTTCTCATTCTAGCAGGCAGTCTCAGAATTGCAGAGCAACAACTTGTGCGCACTACAGTGCCCAGTCTTGTGTGCAGGTTTGAGGAGAGCTGCCATTGCAGCTGCTGCAGCTAGCAGATCACGTTTGGCTTGGACTATCTCTTGGTTAGGGTTTGGAACATCTGATCAGCTCTTGTTGGTGCGCTATCCTTGGGGAAAGGTGCACTACCCTTTGTTTGGATATCTAGCCACTGTTGGATGTCCTCCCCAGCCACTAGGGTTTGCTTTGGAGTATTGATTCTCTGTCAGGGATTAAGGTGCTCGGAGGGTGGCTTCGACCATGGTTGGGTGACAATATAGAAAATATCACTATATTTTCTATGGTAAAACAAGCACATCCATTCTATTCTAACAGGATTATGGAATTCATACCTCCTTCATTCAATCTAACTGCTAGAAGGAAACATAACCATTAGGATACTGAGCTCATTGAAGAAGCTAGGAGGTTTCATGAGCAGTGACCATAGCATTGTCGTTAGGGTTATTAGTAGGTGCAGTTACAAAAACCTAATCCTCTTGTTGAGACACATTAAGTGAATATGTTGACCTAATCTCCGGAAATAGATTAGCCTTAAGCAGCATCTCCGGTACTCAGAGAAAAGCCAGACATGAAGTTTGGTTACAGTCAAATCTAGAATTTGACCAGTCAGAAAGTAACCATGACTTATGAGCAGTCGTTAGATGGGGCTTCTAAGTTCAGAGCGTGGAGACAAGGATCGACCTCATCCCTGCCAAGAACAAGTCTTTGGATATCATGAAAGGAAAGATCGTGAAACGAGTTTGAAGAAGGAAAAGAAGGAACCACAAAGCGTTTACCGATGGAGAAGTTCAAAGGCGGTGACATCCAATGCCATGGGTATCATAGTGGACTCTATCAAAAACCACTTGTCCATCTCCATCTTGAATCATCACAAAGAGGTAATAGATGCCCTAACAAACCTCTTAGTGAAATTTGACAGTAATGAGTCTAAAGAATAAATAAGTGACATGAAGATGAATGATGATGACAACATAACATCATACTTTGTGTGAATCTCTCGGTTAAGAGATCAAATACAATCTATTGAAGAAGTCATCAGAGAAGGGTTGATAAACATGGCAGTACTCAATGGTCTTCCCAAGGCGTGGGATGAAAGCATGAACAATAGGAAGGAGTATCCTACATTTTGAAGAACTTTGGACTTGCTATGCTCAGAAGAATCAAGGATTAGTACCGAAAGGAGAGAAACCCCAAAGCCCCGATGATTAAGCCTTCACAACAACAAGGTTCAGGGAATTTCGGGAACAAAGGGAGTGACTCAAAGGAAGCCGATCAAGAAATGCATTTTGAAATGCAATGCTTCAATGTCCAAGAGGTATGGTCTGCTACAAGAGATCGTGATAGGAGGCTAAAACAAAGGAGGGAAACACACGAGCATCAATTCTTGAAGAAAAGGAACTACAAAGGAATGCCTTGGGGGATGAAGATACTTCTTCTTCACAAAGGTAACAATACTTTTCTTATTTCTTGTACATATCTTCATTTGCATGAATCTGTACATATCTTGTATCCTATCTCTTGCGGAGGAAGATAATGTTGTTCCAAGAGCTATACCTATGGAAGACAAAAGATGGGATTGATAATTGGATAATACACATGAAATGATGAAGCTCGTCAAACAAATCATTTGGAAGCTATTGCAAGATAAGTCAGATCAATCATGAAGAGACTTAGAAAACAAGAACAAAAGAGTTAACAATCAAGAGAAATTAGAGAAAGACCTATGACATTTTGTAGAGACAACAAGAATGACGTGGACTCTATTAGACAAAGGGAGCCAATTATATTCTTGTGAGAGGAACAATATGCATCTGAGGCGTGGACTCTGTTAGGCGGAGGGGCCGATTATATGCACTCATACATAAAACAAGGATTAAGAGACCTAATCCCTATGAATCATTGAGAAGATGATGAAGTATATATATCCATGGTATGATACATGAAAGGCGATCGTGTCAGTTCAACCTCGGAAAAGAGATCTTCTTCAGAAACCTTAAAAAGTATCCACAGTTTTGTCGTCCACATTAGGTGATCCTATGATTAAATAAAGAAATGGAATCTTTATGGCATGGAATCTGTAAGCTCCATGGACTGGGGCAAGAAACACATCCAAGAAGAGTATGAGAATATTCCAAGAAGAAATAGAAGCTAGAACCTTGGAGTCATTGTAATAAGTCACCATAGTGCTGACTGATATGAGACTCACTGAAGTAATCCAAAGAAAGTTGGTGAAAACAGGTGTTATTTATATGAAAGCATTGCAAAGTCCATAATAAGGGTTCTCCCAGTGGAGAAGACTATGATGCAATTCATTAATCCTGTATGCCTCTGCAGCAGGTCATTATATCATCACAACATCCATGAGTTGGGACTACATTAGATGAATGCAAATAATGTTCTCCATGAAATTG
This sequence comes from Picea sitchensis, assembly GCA_010110895.2. Lineage (NCBI taxonomy): Eukaryota > Viridiplantae > Streptophyta > Pinopsida > Pinales > Pinaceae > Picea > Picea sitchensis. The sequence goes on from SNQJ01S0013760.1 coordinate 22,844, forward strand.
AATAAAGAGTGTATGAAAGAAACAGCTACCTCAACACTTTAAGAGGCACATGCAGAAAGAGACCCTTGTATCTCGAGATAGAAGAAGACAACTTGGTGGAGAACCTCAGTCTGCAACTGAAGCGTGGTGAAGATTTTCTATAACATAGATATTGTATCAAGATGATTATTTATTAGATCAGATCTCATGATGAATGAAGAAGTGCCACATGGATATGTTCAGTTTTCCAAATATGATATACTCTGTGTCAGAGCTACATGAAGTCTTGGAGAAAACCAGGTGTTCGGACCAAAAGTACTTTTGAAATCAAGAATTACATTATCAGTGATGAAGTCGAGAAAGGAGAAAGTGGATTCTCCAATACATATCTCACAAATGATCAGATAAGCAGACATTTTTGAAAGCTTCCAAGATGAAAGAGTTTGCGTGCTCCAAAGAAATTTGGAGCTTGTGGATATGACTTCCTTATTAGAAAAGGAAGAGATGAAACCAGGTTGGGAAGGAGCACTGATGTACTATTAATTGATGGACAATCATTTTTTGTTGAAGAAGATGGTCGGGATAGGCAATTCTTTTGTTGAAAGTGAATTAAATTTTTATTGGACAATGATTTCCCATTGTGTAGTTAACATAGGAAATGGTTGATTGATGATGTATCATAGACAGCGACTTCCATTGTGGTTAACAGGGGAGTGGTTTAGGAGTAGTCTCTCTTCTTGAGGGTTACTCAAGAAGGCCGGCCCGCCCTTGGACAACGATTTCTCATTGTAGTTAACATGAGAAAAGGTCTGTTTTGGAGGTTGATCTGAGGACAATCTTTTCTTCTTGTGTTTAACAAAGGAAATGGTCCAGACATTCATTCTTTAGGTTTTATACATTCTCTCCCGAGGGTGCACTTTGATTAGTGTAGGAGGAATGGCCCGAGTTGGGGGCAGGTTCAGGCTCAACAATCGGGGACAAGAATTCCTTAGGGTTTATACATTCTCTCAGAGTGCACTTTGATTGGTGTAGGAAGAATGGCTCAGGGAAAGGAATGGTCCAAGTTCGAGAAAGGCGGACAATATTTTTCTTGCTTGAAAATAGTCGAGATATCTCATTGTTCTACTAGAGGCAGATATTCTTTCATACCTCACAAACATGAGTAAAAGATTGGCCCAAATGATTCGAGAAGTTTATTTCATAACAATGTTTTATGTGCAGACTGATATCAGATGATTGTTATGAAGACTATATGACAGTGAATATATACTACCGTGGTGGATGTATTCCACTATTCCTGACTATACGTTGCTGATCAAAATCTTGTGTGTTACTTGGTGTGGTAGTGTACCACTGGATTATAGTTATGTAACATGCTACTATGGATAGACACAGTTGTGTTCTATTTTTATTTCGATTGCCTTGAAGACTATCAACAATATTGGAAATGATTATAAGATATATGGATAGTTAGTGTGTTGATGGAAAAACATTCTCCAGATGGAAAATGGTTCAGAGCATTTTACTCTTCAGAAAATGGTTCAGAGCATTTACTCTTCTAGATTAGAAGAATGGTTCTTGTATCACTCTGTGGAGTGAGCATCATGTCTGATTACTCAGATAGAGTATGGTTTCGAGAGATGATGCAGCTGATGACACTGATAATGATGATGGTTCTCATGATCTAGTCATGATCTAGTCTGTACAACTATGTTGATGCTACCGGGTGAATGGTATGTTTTTGTGCTCAAGACCATTACCTGTAATACCTCCTTAGCTAGGAGGGAGTGTTGATATTATGGTAGCCGCGGGAGGTATTTACCTCCACGTGTAAACCTGACGAGGATAGAATACTCTGGGAAGCAAGAAGAAACCCTAATGAGTTGGCTAATAACCCTAGAAGACTTGTCGGCTCGAGAATATAATTTATATTAGGTTATTAGCCTCCAAGAGAAGAAGCTGACTAGAAATAATAATATATATTGAATAGACAGATACCTAGAATGAGAATTCGGCCCAGGCAGTTAGCCAAAATTAGTATAAATACAAGAGGCCAGTTCTCATTCTGGCAGGCAGTCTTAGAATTGAAGAGCAACAACTTGTGCGCACTGCAGTGCCCAGTCTTGTGTGCAGGTTTGAGGAAAGCTGCCATTGCAGTTGCTGCAGTTAGCAGATCATGTTTGGCTTGGACTAGCTCTTGGTTAGGGTTGGAACATCTGATCAGCTCTTGTCGGTGCACTATCCTTAGGGAAAGGTGCGCTACCCTTTGTTTGGCTATCTAGCCTGGGGTTTTCTTTCAGAGTGATTCTTTGTCAATGTTAAGGTGCTCGGAGGGTGGCTTCAACCTATGGTTGGGTGACAATATAGATATTGTCAATGGTACAATGAACACATCCATTATATTCTAACACATAGAGGATTCACCATCACCAAAGCGCTTCCTATGCGATCTTCATACAAATGTACATGGTGCATCCAGGTTGTTTTGCTCTCCCATAATGAAGTCTTCCAACCTATTGTATGGTATAAGAGCACTGCGATCAATAGTACCATCTTCACGCTCTATATCACTCCAAACAAGGTCTTGGCTTGAAAATATATGCTTGTGTGATAAATTTTGAACAAGGAGGTTCTTGATATGTGAATGTTTTGTCTTGCAAACCATTATGTCAATTATTGCAATATGTCCCTGTAATTCGAGCAAATGGTAAATATATATCAAACAAAATCAAATGAAAATACATCTATTTTAAATAATAATAAAAGTCTAGCAACATGAACTTTGATCATAATAAGAGTTTAGCAGCATGAACTTTGATCATAAAATCTTATCAATTTTTCATATTTATAATTTTCCATTTCTTATCATACTTGAATGGATTAAAACTTTACCTTTACCAATTTGGCCCATTTTCTTAACCTATAACTTTTAACTTTTGTTCATGACTACATTTTCCTCGAGCTTTTGATCTTTGGATATTTTGATCTTTAGCTATTTTAGTTGATGATCTTATTTTGTCCATTTAGAATTTGATTGGACCTATCTCTCTCCACAACTAAACTAAGGTTTTAAGTTTTGATTAGACCTAGCTCTTTCCTCACCTAACTTGATATATAAGCTTTTTAAGTTTTGATTTTTTACATAATTTGTCATATTTTTTTTTATATAAATTTTCAACTAAGTATAAGTTGTTTCTATGTAGATATAATTAGTAATCATTTACCTTTCCACATGCCAAAATACATGTTATTTTATTTTTACACATCATTAATATATATTTAAATGTTAAATAAAATCTTGCCTAGAATTTTCCTATGGATTTCATTCGCCCACCCCTACATTTCTTGGGTAAATTAACATATATATTTAAATGTTAAAGAAAATCTTGGGCATAATTTTTCTGTGGATTTCATTCGCTGGCTGTGCATTTCTTGCTTGTCCAAGTCATGGGTAAATTAACAAATTAACAGTTCGAGGAGGAAGATTGGATTGAACTATGGGAGTTGGTTTTTGAATCCAACCATGGCAAATTCCAAACAAATATGGCGTAACAGGGTTTGAAAAATAAAAAATGGAATACATTCTTAAGTGTTTTTTTATTTACCAGATTGAGCATATTGTGTTCCTCTTCGTCGCTGCTTTGAAACATGCACGCTCAATTGCTCCCGTTCTCTTTCTTTGCCATTGGTGCCATGACTCTCAGGGCCATCTGCAATGAGGAAATGATGTTGTTTGGAGACAAAACCATAGAGTAGCCATCAAAGTCCGCGGGGGAGGGCATTTGGTTGATGAGAATTAACGACGGGCCGCTGATTTGGAGGTTGGTAGCTGGAGCAAGTTGCACTCAGAAGCTCGAGGACCGTACTTCGAGAGATCCGTATGACAATGTAAAGGATAGAGGATCATACTTTCTGATGAGTCGAAAGACATTTGATGTGTAAATGGACATCGAACCCCTGCCGGAAGACTTGTCGGAGAAAGGGCACTCGGGAGGGAAGACTGCTCCCAAGTTAACCATAGTAGTTGACCATGATGCAAGATAAACTCTTGGGATCCAAAATCTTCCATTTGTTATTTTGAATATGAGTCCAAGCCATGCATTCAAAGGTTATGAGATGTCCAATCGACAATATTCTTTCAATTCATTTGAAAGAGAAGACATTTTACACAACCTTGTAATATAGTTACCAACCTAATGAGAACTATGATTTTTTGCTAGAAACCCATATTTTGTGTCAAAAATACTAAAATCAACTCTTAAATTGAAAAGTGGTTCCATTAGTGACACTTTTTTTTTCCTTCACGAGGTTAAGATTACAACATTTTGCAACCATGGCTTGCAATTTGCTAACAAAAGTCTTAAAATTAACCCTTGAATAAAAAAGTGGTTCTAGTTGTAGCACTTTTTTTTTGAGGTTAAAATTGTAACTTATTTAAAACCATGATCTTAATAACCAACTTTGTTGCAATCAAAATCTTAAAATCAAATCCCGAAAATATCATTATTTTGTTGGGGGTTAAAATTACTAATTTGAAATCATGGTCTAAACAATCAACACTATTGTGATTAATATTTTA
>SNQJ01S0013760.1:29439-40997 GCA_010110895.2 Picea sitchensis
AATCGACCTTGAGACCTCATTTTACATAGTTCCTTCCATTTACACGGCACTTGCCAATCGGTCTACACCCCTGCGGGCCAATGGATTGATATATTGATGTTAGACTACAACACCATTATTTGCCACCTACATGGGCCCTAGTCTACATTTCAAGCCAACATTAAGGTAAATATTTAAAAAGTCTTGAAGGGTATATTTTTGGACAAAATGTTATGTGATGAGGAATATAGAAATTGAAATGTCAATAAAATAGAATAGTCTGATGGTAAGGGTGCAAAGCAAATTCCAACATTACTTGTAACTAATCTTTTTCCAAGGTGCTTGTAACTAATCGATTATGAATCAATCAAATATTGATATTCATTTGAGTATCAATTTTGTAGAGACGCCTTCCTCCAAATATTAGGATTTGCAATTGCCCGAACCCTCGTGTGTATATTTTGAATGGTAATAATACATGCACTTCCATTTCTCTTTATATATGATAATATCAATATTTGTTGTAGTGGTGGTGTCCATTATGGTTACATGGACCTTACAACTTGGGTGATTTTGATGGAAGAGTACACCTTATTGCAACAAGGTCATTGAATGAAAATGACTGTGATTAATTGTTGACCCTCTAAGGCTATCTTTCCCATGAAAATGGGTCACTTAAAAAAAGACCTATTTTTTTTACAAGAACAAATCCATTTTTCTATTAAAATATAAGAAAATGTTATAGATATGATTCCCCAACTATCCTTGTTGGGAAAGTTAAATGCACAACAAGATAAAACTAAGTGTGGGTACACATAATCTTATTATGTCATGCTTGAGTTGAATTCCCTTGATTTCCCCGGTGAGCTAATTGTTGAAAGAGTTTCTTATTGCTATTGTCAAAAATTGTCCTTTTTTGTTGTCTTGTCAATCACTTATAAAGGGCTTGACCCCCCCTAATCTTGAGGGGAGCATTGCTTTCCTTTTGAGTTTATCCTATGAAATTAGAGAGTCTCTTTCTTCAACAACAATATCTTTAGTATTGATGCCCTCTCCCCCCTTGATTCTCTATGTCAATCCATTCCTCTTGTTGTTCCCCCATGAAAGACACTGAGCAAAGACACTGCCAAATTCTATTGTGTTGTTGGTGCTAGCATTTTCCTCCATAAACATTTATTGCTAAGAATTTATTTTCATCTTCGGATTCCACCACCTTTTCCACTTCTATCAAATGATGATGTTGCTCAACACCTTGCCACAAAGTGGGTTCATAATATGGCTTTTGGTTCTTCCCTTTTGAAAGTTTATTAGGAGCTTTGCCAAGATCAATGCTACATTTTTGGTAGGAAACTACCAAATGCCCCATAATTAAAGGTGCACAATTTACATTTAAAGGCTACTTATACATAGTCCATTTTTTTTCCTAATTAATTTTGCTTCTACCTTAATTAATATATCTTCATACACACTATCGATTAAGTCCACTTTTACATACAACCTAGTGTATTGCTAACATACACTATAGGTTGTGATGTGTTTATTATGGGGAGCAAAAATGAAACTTCTCAAGAGTGTTTCTAATGGAGGCTAGTGAGTTAGGCTGCAAAAATGTAAACATGGTTTAGGAAGCCTGATTCACATTGGCATTGAAGATAACATTGATCATCTTCGTTGCTCTTTATTTTTATTTTATTATATATTAAATAAATATAAATATAAGTATAAGGACTATAGGTGTCTATTAATTACATAATTGCGTTTGAATTTTGAATTTCGTTTGCGTAAATGTGTAGATGTTTAGAATAAACCCCATATAAAATCATTAAATAAATATAAATATAAGTCGTTGCTTTTAACTTTACTTTTATTATATATTAAATAAATATAAATATAAGGACTATAGGTGTCTATTAATTACATAATTGCGTTTGAATTTTGAATTTCGTTTGCGTAAATGAGTAGATGTTTAGGATAAACCCCATATAAAATCAAAGCATTCATAACTAGGTAATGAATTTCGGTTGTGGTCTAACTGTAGTGGTAGACTGAGGAGAGTTTACTATAAACGAGGGAGGGCTGGTTCGATTTTCAGTGAATCTCTGAATCGACGTGTGTTGCAGGGCATTTGAGTTCCCGAAAACATGAAGCCGACGGCCACATTTCTCTTTAACGATATTGACGACCACGGATCGACGGCCGCCATGGAGGTCGACGACGGAGAGCCTCTGGATTTAATGAACGACGTGCTCCCCGACAGTAAGCCTGCCGATGTTGATTTTTTCAATTCCTTTGAAGATGACTTCGATGACTCTGACATCGCGTGATCGAATCCTGCTGCTCCTCTTACGGTACTTACATATTTTTTTTTTTTGTTTTTTGTGAAAACCCGGTGTTAAAAACCCTGTAAGGTCCTAATAATCTTGAATGGCCTCTGGTTTTTATTGTTAATTCAAAGCTCCGAGTTTGAACAATGTGAAAATTGGTTTGTGAACGTTGTTCTGTGATGTGGGTTCTCCATTTTATGGAAATTGGTATTTCGTTTTGAAAATTTTAAAGAAATATATCCGAGGGTGTTAAGCTCTAATTTCTGATTGTTAATTCAAATCTTTTTATTTGGGTTCTGGGACAATTGGGTCGACACTGTTCTGGGATGCGGGTTCTGGATTTTATGGAAACTGCTTTTTTTTCTTAAATATAAGGAAATTTGTATCAGGGTTTTAAATTCTGATTGTGATATAAAGCTTCGAGTTCAAATTTTGTGAAAATTGGATTCTGGACACTGCTCTATGATGTGGGTTCTCAATTTTATGGATATGGGCATTTTCCTTCTGAAAATATAAAGAAATAAATCTAAAGGTCAGTTCTTTTTGAAAATTTGAAGAAAGATATCTTAGGGTTGGCATTTTCTTTCTGAAGATTTTGAAGAAAAATATTTTAGGGTTTTATTGTCTGGTTGTTAATTCTAAGCTGTTAGTTTTAACTTTGTGAAAATTTTGTTGTGGACATTGTTAGGTAGTGCGGTTTTGAAAATTTAAAGAAATATGTCTTCGGGTTTTAATATCTCGATTTTGGAGATCGGCATTTTATTTTTGAAAATTTAAAGAATATGTTTAGGGTTGGCATTTTATTTCTGAAAATTTGAAGAAAGATATTTTAGGGCTGGCAGTTTCTTTTTGAAGATTTTGAATATATTAGGGTTTTACATTCCTATTATTAATTCCAAAGCATTCAAATTTTAACTTTGTGAAAAGTGGTTTGTGGGTATTGTTAGGTGAWGCGGGTTTTTGATTTTATGGAATTTGGCATTTTCGTTTTGAATATTTGAAGAAATATGGCTCTCAGGGTTTTAGTACCCGATAACTAATCTAAGCTTTAGTTTGAACTCTGTGAAAAAAAGGGTTGTGGGCATTGTTCCGTGTGMTTTGGTTTCTTGATTTTATTRTATTGGAATTTTTGCTTTGAAAATATAAAGAAATTTGTCTCAAGGTTTTATATTCTGATCRTTAATTCAAAGCTTTGAGTTTGAATTTTGTGAAAATTGGGTTGTGGATTTGATTCAGTGATTTGGKTAAGTCTATGGAAAATGCYATKAATTCAAAGCTTTGAGTTTGAATTTTGTGAAAATTGGGTTGTGGATGTGATTCRGTGATTTGGKTAAGTCTATGGAAAATGCCATTAATTYAAAGCTTTGAGTTTRAATTTWRWGAAAATTGGGTTGTGGATSTGATTCAGTGWTTTGGGTAAGTCTATGGAAAATGCCATTTTKATTGAAAATKTAAAGAAAATTATCTAGTGTTTTAAAGTTTTGATTGGTAATTCAAAGCTSTATGATTGAATTCTGTGAAAATTGGGTTGTGGACATTTTCTGATTTTATGAAATTGACATTTTTGTTTTAAAAATTTAAAGCATTTTTGTCTGAGGGTCTTAAATTCTGATTGTTAAATTATAAGCTTGGAGTTTGAATTTTGTGAACAATTTGGTTCTGGATTTTGCTTGAATTTTGTGAAAATTGAGTTCTGGGTTCTAGGGTTTTAACTTTGAAGTTCTGATTGTTAATTCAAAGCTGTATGTTTGACTTTTGTGAAAGTTAGCCCATGGACATTATTCTTGGATGTGTGTGCTCCATTTTATGGAAATAGCATTTTGTCTGAGGGTCTTAAATTCTGATTGTTAATTATATGCTTTGAGTTTGAATTTTGTGGAAATCTGGTTCAGGACATTGCTCTGTGACGTGGGTTATTTTGTGGAAATAGGCATTTCCATTTTGTAAATGTAAAGAAATTTTTTTGAGGGTTTTAAATTCGGATGGTTAATTTTAATCTTTTGAGTTTGTGGGTTCTATTATGGAAATTGGTGTTTCCATTTTGCAACTTTAAATATATTGGTTCCAGGGTTTTATATTCTGATTGTTAATTCTAACCTTTAGTTTGAATTCTGTGATGTGAGTTCTCAAATTTTATGGAAATTGCCATTTAATTTTGAAAATTTAATGTATTTTGGCTTATTCAATACTGTAGTATGTAATTGGTAGTTAAATTAAATTTCTTTTATGATATAATTTTGTGAAATTTCACTTGTGGGCTAAGTCACATGGTTCGGGTTCGAGGAGTTTGTGTTCGATAATGATTAGGTTCGATTCGGGTTTGAATTTTTGAATGAGGTTCGGCTTTAGGTTCGGCTATATATATTGAACCCTAATGAAACCTCGTCCCAAACCTCAATAAAATTCTCCTTCAAACTCATCCTAAGGTTCAAATTCGGGCACACATTCGAGTTTGTTCAGGTTCGGTGAATCTCGAGGTTCGTCGAAGTTCGAACCTCAAGCTTTAGGTTCGACGAACTCTGTGACTTAGCTTGTGGGTAGTATTCCTTATTGTGGGTTTTGGACTTTTTCAATGGAAGTTGCCATCTTTGTTTTAAAAATTTAAAGATTTTGTTTTAGAAATCAAGGGTTTTAGATTCTGATTGAATGCCCCTTCTGAGTGATATTCTACAATGTAATATTTACTGGGGAGTCTATTGCCCCTCATTCTCCTTCCGGATGTACCCTGGGTAAACCGGATTCTTCGGGGTACAAGGCCAAGCTACAAATACTCATGTGGTGCCTGCTATCACACAAATTCACTCTTGTTGAGCTAAAGTCCAAAAGCTCAAGTGCAATCCCACGTAACTAAGAGGGAAGGCCACTGTCACCTTGTTGATTTTTTGGATTCTCAGATCTTGATAGTTACTGCCTTATGATTTTATAACAATATTCTCTTTCATACAACAGTTATCATGGAATAACTTTACACTGAAAATCTCAACTATAATACTGCAACGGAAATAACAAGATCTAGAAATATTAACCATGCACAGTGGACACAAGAACACAAGAATTTATTTTGGTAAACCCAATCCTTGGGAGAAAACCCAAAAACCTTCCTTAGAAGAATCAATTCAATAGTTCACAAGATTACCACCATGAAAATCAGACCAAGAGATTTACGGAGTTACCTCACAACCCTAGCACAACTCTCCAAGAGGTTGCACATAAGAGAAAATACCAGAAACCCTAGTTGCAGCGTCTTCCTTCTTTGCCTCAGACTTGTGCCTTCTTTTCCTTGAATGAGTGCTGAGTGAATGTTTACAAATGGGAAGGCGTCACCCTTATTTTAGTGGGGCTGACTTCTTCTTTCTGGAAATCTAATTTTCCTTTATTATTTTCCAGTGGGGCTGACTTCTCTTCTGGGGTCTTCAAGGTGTTCCGGATGAGGATGTCCCGGATGTATAACAAGGTGTCACGGATGGTGTTGCAACATAACTTGAACCAGCAGATTTATTTAACTGAGGCAATTTCTTCATTTTTTTGGAAAGCTCTTTCTGAATTTGTAGTGCCCTTTTTGATTTTGCTAAAGCATCAAGAGGCAGACTACCACCTTTGCTAGATGTTGAAGCAGTCCCATCTTTATGTCTGTATGAAACTCTCAACTAACCAGGGACTTTAACGATTCCTTTGAGTCCACTGCATGTAGACCTTGTACAACACCATTAACCAAGGCACTACAATTGCCTGATGCCTTCAAGCTCTGCCGCCAATGTTTGGCCTCTGAAGATCTATGGAACTCCCTTCAACAATAATTCGGGATTTCTATATGCCTGGTGCAAGTTCACACTTCCAGCAAAATGATTTTCCTGGCAGCTTGCTTGTTACTGTGTTCATCAACAGGAACCAGTTTCAAACTGAAGCTCTTCATAAGATGAAGCAGTTTTAGATTTTCTCAGTGATATAGCATCACCATGAGATATGTCATGAATGCATCTTCATTAAAACTCGTGGCTGTTAACAGATTGGTCAAATAACCACTCGCAATCTGAGGTAGAAGGTAGTTGTGCAGAAAGGCAGGGTTGCCTCCCACTTTCCAGTTAAAATGTATAGTTCTTGTTGTCAACAATTTTAACCACCAAAAATGTCACCACAGGTGTCTTCTGCTGAGGGCACATTAAAGGCTTCCATGACGCCACATAGAACTGTTTCCAATGGTAAACTGAGTGGGCTAACCAACTCTCCCAGTTGCTCTGTACCCATCACCTCCATGGAGAAGAGTCCGATCAAAGTAATGAGCCCTTGTTCCAAGGGGAAATGCAAGGACAACATTTGACTGGTCATGCAAAGTGACTGATATTTACCCCTGCCAGTATACCATTCTTTGCAACTTCAAACTCAAGACCTTGGAGGCTAGAGATAAGAACATTTGCACCATCCAGCACTCGCAGGCACATACACCATGAAGCGGGAGAAGGCAGAGTCCCTAATAATGCATTTCTAAACCTCCAATTACTCCTTATCAGCTATAACCTCTCTGGGAGGGCAGAAATGCCACTAAAATATCATTGCTTCATAATGTTGCAGAGGAGACAGAGTAAACCTGCTATTGTTATTACATTCCATGAGGAACAAGATAGCTGTTACAGCATGTCACCATCACTATGGAAAAATTTTCGTGCCCAATGACATAGTGCGTAGCATCTGGCTCCTACTTGGGGACAAGTCCTCTTCTCAGGAGCACTTGAGAACCCCAGAATCTCCATAATTCATCATGCTGAGGTAAAATCCATGGCCTAATGCAACCACTCGATGATCTTAGAAGAACAATCCTTTTTCCCTCTGCATTTAACTCTGAACTGACCAGGGACTTTAGCAAATCCTTTGAGTCCACTACAGGTAGACCTTGTACAACACCATTAACCAAGGCACTACCATTGCCTGATGCCCCTAAGCTCTGCTGCCCATGTTTGGCCTGTGAAGATCCATGGAACCTCCTTCAACAATAATTYGGGATTTCTATATGCCTGGTGCAAGTTCACACTTCCAGCAAAATGATTCTCCTGGCATCTTGCTTACTGTGTTCATCAACAGGAACCATTTTCAAACTGAAGCTCTTCAGAAGAGGAAGCAGTTTTAGATTTCCTCAGTGATATAGCATCACCATGAGATATGTCATGAATGCATCTTCATTAAAACTTGTGGCCGTTAGCAGATTGGTCAAATAACCACCTGCAATCTGAGGTAGAAGGTAGTTGCACAGAAAGACAGGGTTGTGTCCCACTTTCCAGTTAAAATGTATAGTTCTTGTTGTCAACAATTTTTACCCCCCAAAATGTCACCACAGGTGTCTTCTTCGGAGGGCACATTAAAGGCTTCTATGCTGCCACATAAAACTGTTTCCAATGGTAAACTGAGTGTGCTAACCAAGTCTCCCAGTTGCTCTGTACCCAGCACCTCCACAGATAAGAGTCCAACCAAAGTAATGAGCTTTTGTTCCAAGGGGAAATATAAGGACAACATTTGACTGGTCATGCAAAGTGACTGATTTTTACCCCTGCCAGTATAGCATTCTTTTCAAACCCATGACCTTGAAGGCTAGAGATAAGAACATTTGCACCATCCAGCACTAGCAGGCACATACACCATGAAGTGGGAAAAGGCAGAGTCCCTTATAATGCATTTCTAAACCTCCAATTACTCCTTACCAGCTGTAACCTCTCTGGGAGGGCAGTAATGCCACTAAAATATCATTGCTTCATAATGTTGCAGAGGAGACAGAGTAAACGTGTTATTGTTATTACATTCCATGAGGAACAAGATAGAGTCCAACAATTAGTTCATGCATGTCTCATCAAGGATTTAAACCTGGGAGAGTGAAACACCTACCTTGATGATCAAGTTATTGCTCCTGAACATAAATTAAGAGTTTGCGCAGGCTTGATCTTTCAATTAAATGAAAATGTTATAGCTAAAAACATTGGATTGCTTATGTGGGTATGTGCACTGTGTATCTGTGTGCATTGTTATCCGTGTATGTTTTGATCTTTCAATTAATGAAAATAGGTAGTAAAACACATTGGATTGCTTATGTGGGCATGTGCATTGTGTATCCATGATCTTTTGTGCGTTGTTATCCGTGTGTTTTTATGTAATATACGTGGATATGGATTTGCATATGAATTGAATGGTTGCAAAGCATTTGAAATGGTTTTCCATGGTTGGAAATCTCCAAACTGAGTTTTGATTGGTTTAGTTTAAAGTTTGGGCATTTGCTAATACAGAAAGGAAGAAAATTTATATTAATGTCCACTGATAACCAAGATAGGTTGATGGGACTCAAGAATATGTCAAATACATCAAATAAAATTTGTGATCCAGACTATTAAATATTGTAATATTTAGTAAGGGATACAAATAAATGTTCATATTTATAATGCATGATTCCTTATTTTTTAAAATGGTCTGTGCACCCAAATTGTCATGAAGTTTGCTATGTATCTTACAGAACTTCTCCAGTACATCAATACTCAGAGTGTAGATCAATATATATCCCATCTGGATAGATCATTCTCTCTTCTGACAAAGCCAGGTGGCCCAAAAACCTTGGATACCCTTCTCTCTGTCTGTTTTGCATCAATATTCAATAGTGTAGATCACCCAAATTTATCAGATTATTATAATCCATAATTCCTTATTTTTTAAAGTGGTTTGTGCACCCAAATTGTCATGAAGCTTGCTATGTATCTTACAGAACTTCCCCAATACATCAATATTCAACAGAGTGTAGATCAATATAGATCTCATCTGGGTAGTGTTAGAATAATGTAGATGTGCTTGTTTAACCATAGACAATGCTACACCATTGTCACCCAACCATAGGCTCAAAACCACCCCCGAGCACCTTAACCTTTGACAAAAAGAATGATTCTAGAAAGCAACACCATAACCAACAGATAACCAAGAGAGCGCACCTTCTCCAAAGGTAGTGCACAAGATAAAGATACCGGAAAGACTGAACAAGAGAAAACTTCCCAACAACAGTAGCAGCTGCTACTGCTCTTCCTCCAAACTTGCGCACTGTTTCTGGTTTTCTGGGTGAGAGAGTGAATGAATGAGCCAAGATGTCCTCTATTTATACTAATCTGTCCAGTGACTTTGCTGGCTGGGCTGACCTGACTTTCTAGTAATTATATTTTTTGTTTATCTTTTTCCTGTGGAGCCGACTTGTCTTCCTGGAGTATAATACCTTAATATTATATATTCTGCTGAGCCAACATGTCTGCTAGGGTTCTCATACATCTGTTTAGGGTTTTTCTTGCTTCTGGAATATTCTATTCTAGTCAAAGGTTACATATGGAGGTTAATACCTCCCGCAGCCACCATAATATCAACACTCCCTCTTAGCTAGGGAGGTATTAATTGTCTCAAACACATCCATCCATCTTCACAGGGCATGGGCAAGACTCTCATAGTCTTGTAGACCATTCTACAGGTAGCATCATCACGTCACACATGGCTACACCCATGTAGACCTGTCAATTTCATCTAGGGGCCACAATCCTCTAGAGAACACTAGAGCTACACCTCGTAGTGTGTGTCACCATCATCGTCATGGGCTACACCCGCATGACGTGCTCACCCATGGCTACACCCATGTTGTGAGTATCATCATAGATCAAGTCACGAGTATCACTATCAACATCCTCTGGTAGTAATCATCAAAACATATCATCACAATATCCATGAGCCTCATTTAGCTATATTGATGATCCATCTCCACCACCACGTGTCTAGCACCTCGGGCCATTCTTGTTCCATGACAAGAATCATGACCACATTGGAGCCACAAGCACTTCACGGTGATCCTCTCATAGGAACACTCTGTGAATGTATTTAGCTCGATGCTATCGGACACGTGGAATTGTACCTCAAGCACCTTGAGTCTTCAGTGTGTCTGAGACTATGTCGGGGCACATCTACTCCAGATGTAGATGTTCCCTATCTCCCCTTGTTTGCATCCAGTTCCCGTGTAGATAGAGTCGACCTGATGCTTATCGGGGATACTCACCTATTCGTGAGTTAACTACTCACCTACTCGTGAGAGTTTCAAGGCCCGATGCAATTCACACATAGGAGATCTAGTAGCAACTTGAATCTTTGAAGATTACATATGGGCCTATTCCCACATGATCAAGTTCGTCTGATCAATCTTGGAATATCGGCACGATGTTGCAATCATCAATAATCCCTCAGGGAAACATTTGCATTCTTGCCAAGCTTGTCCCAAAGAGAGGCTTAGTGAAAATGTTAGCTATCTACTCATCTGTGGATAAGTGATGGTGTAATATCCCCAAGGACGAGCCCCAGTTGTATTTATGAATTGTAAACATGTTTTGAAGGCTGGTGAGTCGAGCAATTATAAGATGGTAAGCTTATGTGTTATTAGGTCGGAGAGCCTAGGTGTTAAAGGCCAGGAGCCTGTTTTTGTACATGTAACTATTCATATCATTAATATTAAAACATTGCTGCGTGTAGACCGACCACAATAAAAGAGAATGTGGGACTAAGCTCCACTAGGCTGGGTAAGGGAGAGGGGGTTGAGAGGTTGGAAAGAGGGGCTAAGCTTAAGGGCTTAAGTCCAAGAGAATAATAATTTATTATTATTCCAAAAGCTGATTAGAAGGATATGTTTTTATCCTAAGTTTCTTTGGGAGGATGGGTGACTTTCAAATGGAAAGGAACGTGCTTCATGGGTGACATGTGTCGGCTCAGGCACATGCAGTTTAAGCTGGAAAGTCATCTTGTTGGGGGTTCGACTTCCCATTCTCCCGTTTTTTTGGCCTAACTCGCTTGGTCTTCATTGTCGACCTCTGCATCTTCACGCACCTCTGAAACCAGTAACTGGGGAAGCCGACTTGTGTTTTTCTGTGAAGCCAGCATGTCTGCTCTTGCCAAAATAGAGTTGTACCTTACCTAATTGTGGTTGCCGCCTTTCCCTGAGCTGTATTGAACATTTGTTGTTGTCCTCACGTTGCTGGAATTGAGTCAAAGTTGGTGGAAGAAGTGGGTTGTCAGGCTCGTGGTTGAAGAAGCAGGCTGTCAGGCCTGTGAGCGACTCTCTCCAGGTGAGAGAGTTTGCTGGGAAGTGATTTTCTCCTAGAGAGAGTCTAGCACCAGCTACGGAGCTCCGAGAATTCCTGATCCGACCTGTTGTCGAGACCCTAAAATGGGAAGTGGAGCAATCGATGGACTGTGAAACAATGAAGGTGC
>SNQJ01S0013760.1:62573-75786 GCA_010110895.2 Picea sitchensis
TCACAAGGTAAATCATTAATATCATAAATTTAATTCAACAATCCGTTTATCTAGTTGTGATATCAACTCATCAATTTTATAAAGGTCTAACACTATTCCAAAAGTCAAAGTTGCGCAATACGATGACTTGTAATTTATCACACCTAACTTTAATAATCGTTCCGACTAGCTGATTGTTAATTGTTAAAGTTAGACCGAAAATCAAACGATACACATTATTCATGGTATTATTAAACTCTTTTTACATGATAAAATTGTCATTTGTTGATATATAATAATTATGAAATCAATACTAACAACTATCAAAGAATTTAAATAAATACATGCATCATATGAAGTCTTAAATAAACATTAGTTTTCCTGCATACTTCCAGGATTCCTTCCCATAGTCCCTTTCATACTTGGTTCAAGGTGGAGTTACCATAAACATATTGTTGCAGCAACTCCTGGCATTTTATTACCCAAAGAACTGCTTAAGTTGAGGGTGCATGGGTGGTAGTAAATTCTGTCTTTCTTGATCAATATTGTGGTTTAAAGGAAGGACAAATTATAAAAAGAAGATACTACAGTTGTACCTTTGATTTAAAAATTTATGTGATAATAACCCTATCAACTAAATGATTTGCAAGATAGATGCGCTTCGGGCCCTCTTAAGATCCATAATTTTATTGTAAGACGATGCATAATTTTTTTTTGTTTTTGTTTTTGTTTTCAATCAGTAATTTAAGTGTGATCTGTCTCTAAACAGAAAGAACAACGCAACCCAAAGTTATAACCAATTGGTAAAGATTTGGTTAAGTCCAGCGTTTAAGAATTAAAGTTTTGAGAGTGGGGCGAACTCGTTAACGCAGATACTAATATTTCAGAGGGTTGGCAAATAGCAAACCCTATTTTGTAAACAAATTAACCTATTAAAATAACAAACTAAATAATGCTAAATTTACAGACCCAATTCAAAAAATTAAGACAATTTGCAAACAAATCAACCTATTAAAATAACAAACTAAAGAATGCTAAATTTATAGACACATAATTCAAAACATTAGGACAAGAAGTATGATTTGTAATACTCACTTTCTATTACTTTGAAAAGAAAGGATCAGAAAGTAGTGTGCTCAAAACTGTAATTGTCACACTATCCCATTGAACACCTTGCCTTATTTTATAAGTATGATTTGTAATATTCACTTTCTATTACTTTGAAAAGAAAGATCACAAAGTAGTGTGCTCAAAACTGTAATTGTCACACTATCCTATTGAACACCCTGCCTTAATTTTATAGACTAAGAAGAGGCCAATCTTTGCAATAATTATGGAGCATCCTTGTGTTCCCAGGGTTTGAGAAGAACCTCAGCCCTAATTCTGCCTAGAATAGTGCACCCAACTTGTATGTAAAATTTATCTAGGATAGCATGCTTGTTTTCTTTACAGTCAATTCCTCTCTCTAGGAGAATTCTATTGCTATAGATTTGGCCTTGTACTTCTATGCTTTGAACAACAACATGCTTGATCTTGAACAACTACTTGGAACCATTTATTGGTTTCCCCAATAGTCTAGGAATAATTTCCCAAACATCATTTTTTAGGATGGATTTATTATCTATTATGGTAATCAACCATAATTGCATAACAATTGCCTCACTGGAAAGGATTTGCATCAACAGTATATGTAGGAAATTTCCTAGGGGGATGACTCACTTGGAAATAAGATTTTTATGCTCCTAGTTTCTCTCGTGCCTCTTGCAAAGGTTGGGTAAGCCACCTTGGCTTCCTCGTTGAACTAGATGGTAAAAATGGTATGATTTGATGTTAATCAAATCTCTCCTTGACAAAAGGTTCATAGTCACTTGTATCAGTTTATACTTGCTCTTCTATTAGCATGCTTTTAGCTCTTCTATTGGTTCTAGATGAAAGGAAGTAGTTTGGTATTGGAAGAATGCAACAATAATGTAAATAATATCATATACATGCTCTTTGGCACATAATAGCTAAACATAACAATTACTAAGTTAATTCCATTTGTTTATTAAATATTTCTCTATGTAATAACAACATTTAGCAAATATATTATAATACTTGTTGATTGAGTGATTGCTATCTCTTAATTCCCTTGATGATCTCCGTCACCAAAGGTTGAGTGAGTATTAAAACCCTATGGTCCAATCCATTGAATAGTCTCTTGAGCTTGTTGTGAAGGGGCCTCTATTCCTTCATTGGAACCTTCAATTGAATTTGATTTTGTTGTAATCCATGGATCAACACTAGTGACACCAATATTTTATCTCGCTTGAACTTTTATGGAAGGCTCTTGAGACTTGAAGGACCATGCATTTTCATAAAATATAACATCTCGACCTATAGTGGTATCCCTTGGTAAGCCTTGAAGGTCTCATTGTAACCAACAAAAATACCTTTTATGTTAGAGGGTTCAAATTTAGTCCTATTCTTATTAGACAAATGAATATAACTATGAGAACCATAGACATAAACTTGTGATCCTTGGGGACTAGTAAAGGATTCTTTTGGTGTCATGCCCTTCAATGTCCTATGAGGACACTTGTTCAAAGTACATACAGTTGTATTGCATGCCTCTACCAAAAGACACATTGACAAATCCATGTTATGGATCTTTGTTTTGGTTATATTTTTGATGGATTGATTCTTCCCCTTTGTAACCCCATTATATTGTGAGTTGTAAGGCACTGTTAACTCTTTTGATCTCCACTTTTTTGCAAAATGCATCAAAGTGCTTGGAGTTCTAATTCAATGTCAAATCTCAACACTTTAATTTCCTTGCATGTTGGCTTCTCAACTAAGGTGGTGAACTCTTGAAACTTAGAGACTCTTGATCCCCACTTCTCTACAAAGTGCATTTAAGCACTTCCTTGCATGTTTCTTAACCAAGGTGGTGAACTATTGAAACTTAGAGATGACTTTGTCTTAGTCTTCATAAAGTAAATCTAGGATTTGTTTGAGAAATCATTCATGAAAGAAACACAACACAAGCCACTTGTCAAAAACATTGAAGACATAGATCAACATATATTTGAATGAATTAGATCAATAATATCTCTTAATTTGTGTTCGGTCAAGTAGTGTTGGCATGTTGGTCAAGTGCTCAAATTTTGCATGCTCATGTCTTCTTGATCTTGAAGTTTGGAAATCCTTGTACAATGTTCATTAAGAGAAGGAATGATCCATGGTGCATTTGATCCAATCACTTGTGTCATAATTTACACAAATTGTTGTTGTCATGAACCAAAGCACCACACTTCATTGGATCAACAAGTCACATTTCTATGTGCCACCTTATCACACCCCTTTAGCCCAAACTTGACCATGCTTATGGTTGTGAACTTTGATAATAACTAGTCGATTCTCCAACTCAGGGATGCACCTAAGGTCTATTATGGATGAAATTGAAATAAGATTATTAGTCATCAACTAACTCAATAACATCACCTAATGGCATGCAAAAAGATATTCCAGTCTATTTATGAGGTACATGGCATCATCATCCAAGTCCCCCTGTATGCCAATGTTTGGTGCTTGAATTTTGTTGAAGCCTTCTTGTTGAATTTCATGTATCTTGTTGGTCCATTGTCCACATACTATATATTAGAGATGGTGTTAGGGGAAAAGCACAAACCAATGGAGAAAGTTGTATTAAACTTGGATTCTAACTCACCAGTGGAGTGGAATCTATTTCACTACTTGCAAAATGTGTTTGTTGTTATTTGTTGTACTTAGCCTTCTTGGGATGTTGAGATGCATAGTGGTCCATCTTGTGGAGATTCAAACACTTTACATGAATTGATTCTTTCTTCACCTCATATTAAGAACTTAAATCTTCCTTTGTTTGACCCTTCTTTGGTCCTCATTTATTACCTCCTCTCCTTGCCTTCTTGATGAGTGCTAGGTTTTGGGTGTCATCCACTTTCACTGAAATTGTATCTTTTCTTGTCTTCTCTTTGACAAAGTCATTCTAGATCTTTTCAAAGGTGGGCGTCTTCTCATGATAATAGACACATGAACAAAATATTCCCAAGGTGAAGAGAACCTATTTAGAGCTATGGGCACTTTCTCCTCATCTTTGACCTTCATCTAGATAGTAGTTCACTAATCTTCCAACTCAATGTTCCTCATTAAGTAGCTAGCCATTGTATCTATGTTACTCTTGTGGTGGTAAGCTTGTTCCTTAGAATCTCTTGTAAGACATAATTACTATGATAGAGTTATCAAAGCATCCTACATATCATTGGACAAATTATTTTACATAATCTGAGGAATCAAGTGGTCCTTCATAGATTCAAGAATGATTCTTTCTTCTTTGGTCGACTTCTTGTTGTGTTTGGAAAATTTCCCGAGATTAATAAGGTCTGTAACCTTTGCCTTGATAAAAATCCAAAGTTGAACTTCCTCCAACAACATCTATAGTGTGCACTTACAAGGTGTAAAGTTGGAAGCATCCTCTAATATACCACACTTTGAGACCAAATTAGTAACTCTATAGCTTTTGAATACACTAAAAACAAATAAATCAATCGGAAATAAAACAAATCAACAACTTATCAAAGGTGCAAATTGCTTCACTCAAGGATAAACAACACTCCTATTGTCAGAGTTTCATGGGCATCTCACTCAAAAACAATTCATTGGTCTTGTGCCTATCTCAAGATTGGATTTTCTTTAATCACTAAAGCTAATGCATCACACCCATTGAAATCTTCTAACAACTTCTTTTCATAGCGAGCAACCCACTTCATACATGGATACTAGAAGATTTAGATGGACAACTTTGATGCCATGTTAAATTTTCTTGACATGTTAAACATATTTGCACTCCTAAAACAATACCCTACTATGAAAAATGATTAAACTATCAAAACACCAATTGAAGGAACATTAGATGTACAAACACACAATTTAGAAAATTAGGAAAACTAGAATGTGAAATACTCAATCACCACTCTTTAATACTTTGAAGAGAAATAATTACAAAGTGGTATGTGTTGAGGGGTCCTAAATCCCTTTGACTCAACAGCAAGAACCAAACTTGCCACTGAGGCCCAATTAGACTTCGCAACATTTAATGGTGGAATGGTTCTCTAGATCTTTCGATCCGGCCGAGTTATCGATGTGATTTATGTAGTGATTGACATGATATCTTCTTGTGAAATTTCTTCCTTCAGTTTAAACATTCTCTTTTGTATTTTCTCTTATTAGATGGGTCTGATTAGAAGATGGGTGTTGGTATAAACCAGCTGATAAAAAAGTGGGGGGGTTTCTTAATTATTGAAGAAGGCTAAGCTTGGGATAACCCTAGTGCTCAAGCATGTAGACAAAGATATTCACACCTGTGACACGCCTAGTACTAATACATTAACTTGATGGTATTTCAATTATTGACTGAGATACAATTATCGAAAGAAAACATACATGCAATAAAATGATGGCAAGAAAAATAGTTTCCTTAGCTCTAGCATTAANATATGTGTGATGGTATAAACCAGATGGTAAAAATGGGGGTTCTTAACTACTGAAGAAGGTTGAACTTGGGATAACCCTAGTGCTCAAGCATGTAGACAAAGATATTCACACATGTGACAAGCCTAGTACTAATACATTAACTTATTGGTATTTCAATTATTGATTGAGATACAATTATCGAAAGAAAACATACATGCAATAAAATGATGGCAAGAAAAATAGTTTCCTTAGCTCTAGCATTAATCACACATTAACACAACGATTTCGTTTCATCATTAGAGACAATAACTACAAAAAATATTGAAACAACTAACTTATCAATAGATTCATAAACTCTTACTCATTACAACATCCATTCATGAAATAAAGTTGGAAGTAATTCCTCCTCAAATCCAATCACACACGCCTTTGATAAAAAAAACAGAAGTTGTCTCTAGTCCTAAACATGACTTCTCAATTAAGGTAGTTCAAAAATAGTTCTTTACAATTCCAAAAATGAGGGTCTTTGCAAAAACCATCGACCACTACTAAAATTTCAATCCTCTCATTTATAATGAATCATTAACTAAAAATAGCTATAAAAAGTGCAAGCTAAGTAAAACAAAACATCGCCACATGGCACTTCCATCTCTCTGTTTTCTAAGAATCATCAAACAGTTTCACTGAAGTGGATGACTCTTCTCATACTATGACCATTTGACGAAGATTTCCTCTCACGTGTTGGCATACGACAATCTGTGTTGGTCCATCGGAGTCGAAATGATTTCTTTTACTTCTATTGCCCGTGCCCGATACTTGATTATTTTGACACTTAACTGCTACAATACTGCTAGAGCCTTAATCAGGTGCTCCATGAACTGTTGTACTTGACCTAACGCCATGCTCGCCACCTTTTCTATCTCTGCAGTCCATGCCAAGACATGTTCTGCATGTTGTTTGACTATGTCATGCAAGTCGACAAAGTCCTCGGGTGAGCCGAATTCTGGGAGGCCGATGTCTTTCATCTCCCGATTAATATTTACCCAATTACTTTCGTAATCGACCCATTTTTCCTGAATCTCCCGCTGAGGTTCCTGGGCCATTTTCACCTAGTATTCGACCGCTTTCCTGATCCGATCTCTACTGCTGTCCCTCAGCACCTGAATGCCATTATCTTTGGTGTCTCGACCCTTTTGAACCACATTGATGTAATCGATTCTTTCCACTGCTTGGTGAGCCTTCTCATACCATTTTTCCACGTCCTTTCAGGTCACTAGCGCCATAAGGGTGTCTTCTTGGAAGTTGGCTATCATTGCAATGAAAAGGTGCCGTTCATTCATGAATTTGTCATAGGTGTCTTGGAACTCACTTCTCAAAAACACCATGGCTTGTGTGGAGTCCTGATAGTATTTTTCCAAATGGCGCAAGTGATCAAACTCCTTTAGCGCAATGAACAACTCCTTTTCATCTCTTCTTGCTTTGTCCAAGGTGGCATCTGTGATAGCCATCCTTGCGCTGATAAGTTTGGACGTCTTGGCGTGCTCTGTGTTGATCAATTTTTCCTTTGTGGTGATGAGAATCGAACTATCCAATGTAAGCCTCCTCTTCTTAGTGGTTCTCTTCATGATGGATTTAATCTTTCGATCATAGGCGATTGCTTGTATATCAGTGACCTCATCAATAGGTTTGGAGATTTGTTGTTCTCCCCAAGTTAGAGTATTTCCCAGGCTCCTGACTATGTATATCTGTTCTAGGCTGGGTTCTCGAACCTCTTCCATATGTCTCGATGGCTCTACTTTCATTTGTTTCTCATTGACTGGTAAGGTATCGACCAAAATTGAGGAACCATGGGCAGGTTCGGTACTTACTTGGCAATTGAATGTTGAAATGCCGATTTATTGTTGTGGAATTTATTCTTTCTGTCCGCTTGATCCTAGCTCATCCCTGGAGCTGTCCATTGGGGTTCCTGGTATGTTGATTAGCTCAGTGTCTAAGGCACTTTAAACCTCATGCTCTCTCTGTGGAAGGCTCTGAACTGAAGCATCAGGACCCAAAGTAGATGCTCCCTCAGGTTCTTTCTCCTCTATAATATGCATTGGTGTCACTAGGGACACCTCCTAACTCTCATAACCATTATAGATGGTTATCAAGTCAAACAAGGGATTTGGTACACTTGTTCTTCCTAATGTCCTCGCTATCTCAGGCTGGGTCAAAATTTCCCCTGCTGATCTGATCTGTGGTGGTGGAACTTCAAGGTTTTATGACCTGGTGATTTCTTCAAGTTGCATTGGCTCTAGGCCACTTGGCTCTCCTTGACTTTAGATTGGGTCATAGATGGGAATCCTCATCATTTCTATTAGATCAGGGTCATTTTACAATTTATCAATGATTCTGTGTGCCCCTTCTAGCAAGAGTAATCCCCTTCTCTGTGCCTCTGTGGTCTTTGTCACTCTGATTTCTTCCTTGGCTCCGAGGGTCTCTTGAGCCGACTTCTCTATTGTCTCCACCTGTTCATCCATTATCATGGCCTTGAAACTGGTCATATTTGGGTTGGCCATTCTCTTTACTACCTCGTCCTAGTATTGGGCGCACTCTGTGAAAAACTCATCCTCAAACTTATCATGAGTGTATGGCCAACAAGATGAAACCTGTGAAGCTTGTTGGAGGACAAGGCCTTTAGGGTTGTGCTTGTGGAATCGGCCTGTCGAGAACCTGAATTCAAGTTGGCTCAACTCTTCTTGTTTGGCTTGAGCAGTTTCCTTTACTAGATAAAATCCCACATGGAAACCGTAGGGTATAAAATCCCGCTTCTTGTCTTTGACTAATGTGGTGTTATATCCCTGCAGGATAGTCTGATAGAAAATTTCTCCCACAATGAGCCAATCTGGGACATGAGCAGGTAGTAGATGTGGTGCTTCCGTGGCCTTGAACACTCTGATATAGGTTGAGCGTTCATCCAAATACCAGTGGCCCACTTTCGGTACCATTTTCTTCGCTGCTGCAGATAATCTTGGGAATTCCCTTTTGAATATAATAAAATGAATACGAGCGATGAATTCATCGCAGATGAGTGTGCAGGATTTTTTGTACCTGTTATCCGAGAGTATGCTAAAATAAATGTGAACAAGGAGCTTTGTAACATGCCAACTTAGATTCATGTCGGCGAAGAAATTTCTCGCACAGATGACATCGAGCAGGTACAAGGCCATGTGTAAAGTGGGTGTTTCCCCTTCTTTCGGAACCTGAGCCTGTTGTACACAGGTGCTCAATTGTTTGGAAATTATTTCTCCCCAATTGAAGCTGCTCCCTGAGATCACTACTATGTACGCCAAGGGAATCCATGCTTTCGAAAACTTGGAGCAGTCCTTTTCTCCATATAATCGGAAGATGAGAGCTAGCAAATAGATGTATGGCTCCCTCAAGTTAACTGTCCCATACCAACCATTGGTCCGGTTGGTAAAATTCTTGTCTTCTTTCCACCATGAGGCCATCAACTAGCTGGTGTCATGGAATTCATAGAACTTCACCACAAAGTCCGTGTTTAGCTTCTCCTCTGGGTCTCTGAGTTTGTAGTACTTCTGGACCTTTGTTGGGAGGAAAAATCTGACACACCCACCATTCTCATCATTTATCAAGCACTTCTACCCGTCTGTATGGTCGATTAGCCATTTCAAAACCTCTATGTAAGGGAGAACTGGGGTTCTGCTGGCTACCATGTGTAAATATGACTGTCGAATGTTCAGGTACACCTGGTCATCGAGCGCCCTTACATTCGGGTCGCTGTGTGGGATACACTCCAGGTATTCTTCCCAACTCATTCTGTTGAAAAGTGTTGTTGGGGAAAAGCACCCTATGGACTAGCAAATAGAGTTCAGACTTTGCATGCAGATACGACCAAATAGAAATTACTTTCTACCTACATCCCTAGATTTAAATCCCCTTTTCTCAGTAAATGCATGGAAAGATCCACCTACCTTGTTACCGACGTTTGATGTCGATCCTCTATTGTGCTTGATTACTTGTTCGCAATACTCCTTTCAAAGCTGACCTGCATTCAAGACGAGCAACAACTATGCATGCATACTACTTATATACTAACGGGTTAGAAATCAAACATAAACCAATCAAATTATAAAAAGTTCATGAATTGGAACGGGAAAAGCATTCTCTTTATTACTTAAAACGAGTCAACTTACAAAAGTTGAGACTGGCCACCGCTCCTTGAACCTGATCCTGGGATCCTCTTCTTCTGTCCTTCAACTACTTTGCTTTAAATCTCATTTGGCATTAGGAAAGGCTAAAGGGTTGGGACAATAGAATACGTAAATGGGTAGAGTTTCTTTGCTACATTTTTCCTCTTTCAAATGGTACCCCTACCCGTTCTTTTATAGGCTAGAAGGAGCTAGGGTTTTGGACGAACCCTCAGCCATGCATGGCCAAGAGTTTCAGTGAACTCACCCATAGCTTTTTCATATTTAGAGATTTTGAAAAAAACATAAAAGGAGACTCCATTGGGGTACCTTTTTCGAAGATAGTCTAGTCGATTCAAAAAAGGGATAAACTAGCACCGATTAGACATCGATTCAAAACCATTTTAACGAGTGTAACAAGGACAAGATCACTCGGCTATTTTTTCACTTTTAAGGAGTCTGAAAAAAGCTTAACTATGGACTCCGTCAGGAATATTCTTCTGGAACAATTTAACGAGTGTGAAAGAATAAGGTCACTCGACGATCTTTTCAATTTTAGGGAGTCTGAAAAGAGCTTAACTATGGACTCCGTGGGGGTTTCTTTTTCGTAAGTTTAGTCCCTCAGGCCTGAAAAAGGGATAAAATTATACTTGAGAGTACTCTTCTAAAGAACGAAAGTTCTATAGAGTATACCTTTGTTCGTACAGTTGACCGTCCGGACTGAAAAAGGGGTAAACTACCACCGGACAGACGTGACTTCAAATTTTAGTTTAACGAGTGCGAAAGGCCACAAGATCGCTCGTCAATCTTTTCATTTTTAGAGGGTCTGAAAAGGGCTTAAAAGGAGACCCGTTATTTTTGGGAGTCCTGAGGGTGAGACAAAGAGCGAAGAAGAATCATGCAAATGAGGCTCAAACTCATATTTAGGAAAGACTACACGGACTCCAGAGCCTACAATGTTTTAGAAATGGCATGGACACCATAATGCAACCAGGACCTACCTAGGGCATCCATGTTCTAGTAATCTCTACCGCCAAGTTGCGACACTTCTAAAGTAGATATGATGGTTCCACGTCAAAACCTAATGGGATCAATCTTATAGCAGAGGAGAAAGACAACGAGATGCAAAAGTTGGGGTAATAACCTAACCTATATGCTCAAGTTGATTCTTGGAATTTTTTTTATGGATCGTCAAAATTTTCTGAAAACTCAAAAAAAGTGTCCCAATACCCGATCAAATCCCTCCCATATAACTCCTGAATCACTCGAAATGATTTTTGGTATAAAGAAACTAATAAGGGAGGCCAAAAAAGTGACAAAAAGAGGCCAAAAAGTCTATAAATAGAAGCTGGCAGCTCATTATCACCATTGCTGATTTGGAAATTGACTCTGGAGCCAAAAGACCCCCTTTGCTAAANAATTTAACGAGTGTGAAAGAATAAGGTCACTCGACGATCTTTTCAATTTTAGGGAGTCTGAAAAGAGCTTAACTATGGACTCCGTGGGGGTTTCTTTTTCGTAAGTTTAGTCCCTCAGGCCTGAAAAAGGGATAAAATTATACTTGAGAGTACTCTTCTAAAGAACGAAAGTTCTATAGAGTATACCTTTGTTCGTACAGTTGACCGTCCGGACTGAAAAAGGGGTAAACTACCACCGGACAGACGTGACTTCAAATTTTAGTTTAACGAGTGCGAAAGGCCACAAGATCGCTCGTCAATCTTTTCATTTTTAGAGGGTCTGAAAAGGGCTTAAAAGGAGACCCGTTATTTTTGGGAGTCCTGAGGGTGAGACAAAGAGCGAAGAAGAATCATGCAAATGAGGCTCAAACTCATATTTAGGAAAGACTACACGGACTCCAGAGCCTACAATGTTTTAGAAATGGCATGGACACCATAATGCAACCAGGACCTACCTAGGGCATCCATGTTCTAGTAATCTCTACCGCCAAGTTGCGACACTTCTAAAGTAGATATGATGGTTCCACGTCAAAACCTAATGGGATCAATCTTATAGCAGAGGAGAAAGACAACGAGATGCAAAAGTTGGGGTAATAACCTAACCTATATGCTCAAGTTGATTCTTGGAATTTTTTTTATGGATCGTCAAAATTTTCTGAAAACTCAAAAAAAGTGTCCCAATACCCGATCAAATCCCTCCCATATAACT
Organism: Picea sitchensis; assembly: GCA_010110895.2. Lineage (NCBI taxonomy): Eukaryota > Viridiplantae > Streptophyta > Pinopsida > Pinales > Pinaceae > Picea > Picea sitchensis. The sequence continues at coordinate 74,399 of SNQJ01S0013760.1, forward strand.
CCTGAATCACTCGAAATGATTTTTGGTATAAAGAAACTAATAAGGGAGGCCAAAAAAGTGACAAAAAGAGGCCAAAAAGTCTATAAATAGAAGCTGGCAGCTCATTATCACCATTGCTGATTTGGAAATTGACTCTGGAGCCAAAAGACCCCCTTTGCTAAAAATAGTGATTCCGGGAGCTACAGTGGATGAACCAAACTTCCACTTGGACCAAGTAAGTAAAAACTCCCTTATCTAGCTATTCAATTCTTCAATTTTGTCTTTAAGTTCATTTTTTGGGTGGGTGTCGAGCGTAAAAAGGTCGGCCCTAGGTACACGCGGGCTGTCTTTGGATATGCCGCGTGTACACTCGGGCAGAGTAAAGGATGTCCGCGTGTACACGCGACTGTCGCCTCTACAACTCACGTGGACCCCCCCTTTGTAGCAAAAAAGAGTTAAAGGGCAAGTACCGACCCTCATGAACCTTGTTGTGTTGGCAAGATGTATGTCCAGTGGAAAGAAAGGGAGGATGAAACAATCAGTGAGTTGGTTGCGGGAGATCCGAATGTCGTGGTCGTGTTGATGCAATGCGGTTTACTAAAGTTCTTTCTGTGTCCATTTATGTGCGCACAACCAAGGATACTAAATGCCTTGATTGACTACTAGCAGCCTGATGCAGAGGCCTTTATGCTAGAGGGGCAATCACTGGTTCCCACCACCGAGGATATCTATTTTTTGACTGGCCTCTCAAGGAGAGGGGAACTAGTCAACTTCAGGACGTTTCTTGCGGGACCGAGTAAGATATTGGAACTGATAGCCGAGCACTGTTGAGGCTGGGACTGATCATGTGGGCTCCCAGGTACCTATCAGTAAGATCACTGACCTATCACTGCAGGTGATATTATTACTGATTGGGCAGATTACCGGCTCAACAGCCTTGCATCAGGCGTCTCGCGCACAGATGAACTGTGCTATCCAGTGCTTGAATGCACAAATTTTTGATTGGAGTACCACACTGCTTGAGTGCATGAAGAGGCAATTGATAGATTGCCGACAGCGGACACAAAGGAATTTCGGGTTCGGGATGATTTTGTGTTCATTTTTCTTTGAGAGAGTTCCGAGCTTTATCCCTCGGGAAGTAGTACGAGGACATCAGGCCTCATTTCCTGCAGTGTGTAGATGGGCAGTATTATTGCCACGACAGGGTGGTGGAAGGACCAATGAGTCCTTTGATGATGACTTCTTTGCGTGGCTATCATGACAGATCCCTCTGATCGAGGATTACCCATATGCAGGGATAGATTTTTCTAGAGATCCTGAGATACCCGTGCCTCCTGGTGAGGAGCGAGGGGAGATGGGTAAGTCTCCACCTTGGTAGTTTTTTTTTGTTTGCATATGTAATTTTTTTT
>SNQJ01S0013760.1:79932-93462 GCA_010110895.2 Picea sitchensis
TTATGATGCTGTCTATGTTTATTTCTACATAAGTAATCCATCATTATGTGTTGCAAATTGATCCGGTTGCCTTAAACACATAACATTTCACTTGCAATTTAATTTAATCAAGTTTATCAAGTCTTCGTCATATTTTTAGATCAGCCATAGTAGAGGTGCAGTTGTGAGGGCATGTTTTAATGCGTCGAAAGAGTGTTGAGCGGCTTCATCCCAGAAAAAGGGAACATCTTTCTTCAGTAAACGCATAAAGCCCTTGGTGATTTCGGCATAGTTGGCGATGAAGCATCATAAGAGGTTTGACCTGCCTTGTAGACTCTGAAGTTGTAGGATTGTGCGTGGGGGGGGAAACTGAATTATTGCCTCCACCTTGAGAGGATCGACCATGATCCTTGTTGTTGATACAATGAAACCTAGCAAACGTCCCGACGTTACGCAGAAGCTGCACTTGTTTGGATTCAAGCGAATCTTAAAGTAGCGATAGCGTTCGAAGATTAGTCTAAGGTGTGTAGGATGATCCGTTCTCTTGCGAGATCGTGATTCTAAATCATCTAGATAGGCCTCGACTATATGCTTGAGATCATGAAAAGCAAAAGACATGGCCCACTGGAAGGTGGCACCAACATTTTTAAGACCAAAAGGCATCTTACGATATGCGAATGTACCCCACGGACAAATGAATGCCGTTTTGTGTTGGTCTTTGGGTTTGATTTGGATTTGATTATATCCCAAAAAACCATCCATGAAAGAAAAGGCTTCGCAACCAGCACATTCATCAATGATCTGGTTGATGAACGGTGTTGGAAAATTATCTTTGGGACATGCCTTGTTCAAATCATGGAAATCGGTACATACACGAATCTTGCCTTGTTTTTTATTGACCGGCATAACATTCGACACCCATTGAGTCAAATGGATAGGATAGATAAAACCTGCCTTTAGCAATTTCTCAACCTCAATCTTGATGGCTACTGCTTTCTTGGGATTAACTGGATGAAGTTTTTGTCGAACAGGCTTGGCATCAGGATACGTTGTGATTTCATGTTCAACTATTTTTGGATCGATACCTGACATTTCCTCATAAGACTAGGAAAAAACATCACATAATTCTTTTAAAAGATCCAGGTAGATTTGAATCTCTCCGGGGGAGCAATTTGTTCTGACGAAGACGTTCTCCACGACGCCAAGGTTTCGGGAGATGTTGTTTGGTATAGTCTCAGCGATAGTTTCCATATTTCCCTCAACATAAATTTCATGTGTAGCTAAGAGATTAATAGGACACGACTGATCTCCTGTCATGGTCACAGTGAATTCTCCTGCTTCAATTCAACTTAACTCTAGGAGAAAGTATGATCTGTGATGAAGATCTTCCCAAGGTTTGTCTGAACTAGTCATTGTTTTGATTACGGCTTCATCAGAAGGAAAGACTAAGTCTAACAAATCGACGTTAGCGAGAGAACCCTGAGCCCAAATAGGCTCTAGAAGTGGATCTAACTCTTGTGCAGGAGTTGGATCGACGTTAGCTGAAGCTTGCTGGACTAAAGAGTACACTACTTCAGTGGCAGACAAGGGCATGGACATGCCGGGGTGCCCTATCTCATCCATCGTGGCTGATGGGGAAGGAAGAATCCATGGATCCTCTAAGTAAGTCGTGCGGAACGACAAAACTTGAAAAATCTCAACCTTATGGTGACTAGATATAAATTTGATATCGCCCTACGGAGGTGGGTAATCGAAGGTACCCATCAAAGATGGGCACAAACTAAATCCTACGTTGACGACACTTGGTTGAGGATTATCAATCATCAGGACCATGGATGCCCCCAAAGCTGGGTCAGGTTGGGAGAAAGATAATTGATCAATGGTCACTATCCGGCCCTCGTGTGTAAACAACAAGACCCGAAAAACTATAGCAACCACAACTTGCATAGCATAAGTCCAACTCCATCCTAACAAGAGGTTATAGTCGAGGGGAGCATCGAATACCTCTACTTTGACATACACAGTCTTCCCTCCTAACTGCACGGGAAAAGAAGGAACGATGCCATGTGGTCGGAATGAACGACCGTTGAAAGCAGTGAGGAGAGTAGGTGATGGAGACAAAATGGGCTGGCCAATGGCCTTCCAACATGCCAATGACATAACACATGTCGAGGCGCCCTCGTCGACCACCATGTGGAAGATATTCCATGTAAAAGTTTTCGTGGGGTAAGCCACTACTATCTGAAACACTACATGGTAAGGCAGACGAGGTTTTAAGTCGGTTGTATCTAAGATGATGGTACCCGGATTACAAGTCTCAGTAGAGCCCAAAGTGGTTAACAAAGCTTTCCCCTGAGAAGGGAAACTTTGGAGGACCTCCAAAGTAGACATCGCACAAGGGGTTTGTGATAAATCCTCCACCACAGAGTAGTTTTGGGCAGCCCTTGCGTTTGGGTTATGAGAAGCCTTTTTAAATGCACCTTTTGGAATGCATGTCATTGTTTCTTCCAACGTCTTCTCAATTTGTAGAGGAAGAGATGGGAGGTCAACTTCTTTGCCTTTCTCAAAAGTGTTTGGTTTACTATAATCGTGTGCTCTAGTTGATATGAAAGCAACACCCCTAACCATATATACATTCGGGAACGAGGGATTGTTCAGAGGCGGGCAGTTTTCTTGGTTGCCCCCTTCCGTACTTGCAGAGGCTTGAGTTAGATTTTGCCCATGCTGAAATGGGTTCGTCAACACCGCCTGCTATTGCTGCCTGACAAATTTTTGGGCCTCTGCAAGTCGAGGACATAGATGGGTCGGGTGGTCTTCCGCGCACAAGTTGCAAGGATACCTCACCTTCTGTTTTTCAGTGTTGTCCCTGCTAGCATTATCATTGGGTTTTTTATCCCCCTTACCCTTCTTTTGTTGTTTTTTCTTCCCTTCAGGCTACTAGGGGGCCTTTTGGTTAGTCGAATGCACTGTGTGTACCTCCGACGTTTGGGTAGGGGGAGCAGCCAAAGCAGTAGTTTGGCTGGCCACTGTGTGTTGTATGGATAACTGTTGCAACTGCTTTGTCAATTGCTCAACGATCTTGGTTTGTGCTGAATCGACGATACCATCAACATGCGGTCCAACTCTCTGTCTAGGTTTATCCAGTATTGAACATGACGCATCTGGCAAGATGTTGTATAATAAAATGGACTGAGAATAGATGAGCTCAAACTGTTGAGCCCTCATAATGACATCTTCTTCAGAGAAAAATCTGGATGTTGCGACGTCTTTGGATAACTGCGGGGCCAAAGACTTAAGGAACCGCTCAAGAAGGAATGCTGGTGGGACTGGTACTTTGATTAAACTCTTCCGGCGTCTCCATTCTCGGATGTGATCAGAGATATGGTCCACTGTTGTCTGTTCAAAATTAGCGAGCAACTCTGTGCTAGCATCGTATCTCACAGGTAACTGGAAATGGATACGGAAAGCCATCGCCAATTCACCAAAAGAAGAGTATCTTGAGCGATCGAGCTCAATGTACCATTTCGCGGCACTCCCAATGAGAGTGCGTTGAAACAATCGCAATTGTATGGAGTCATCCTTCAATGAGTTAGATGAACACCAAAGGTGGAAGGTAGTCACATGATCTCCTAGATCTTCATTAGGATTGGCCTCAAACTTTGGAATGTTCAAAGGCAACTTCGTTGGCATATGAGGCCAATGCAGTTTGTGACAAATGGGGTCATTTAACAACCTCGTCAAATCTGGAAAATGTAAATTCGCCAGGAAAGGTAGTTTGGGTTGCTGCTGATAACTTGAGAAAAAGGGTCCTGGAGTTTGACTGGCACCAGGTTCCCAGGAAAAGTTTGGCTGCTGGCCTAGATTCTGGTAGAAACCATGGCCCTAGCCAGCATAAGGATTTTGCATCTGTGGAGACATCATCGACTGATTTCCCAAATAGGACATGGATTGTTGGGCATGCATTGTATTCAAAGGACTTTGGGAAGGATTACCCCTTGCCGATCCCATGGGGATAGGCATAGTAGTTTGTCCGGTGTTCCATTGATTATGGAAAGAATTACCCCAGATCGACATTCCGGAGGAGGGAACAGATCCTTGCCCTGAATTCCAAGGTCTTGCTAGGTTTGCCCCCTGTGCAGGAATAGTACCCTGCACAAGAGTAGATTGTCCAAAAATGGGGTTGCCCCCAGCCGGGAAAGCGACTGACGAGAAGGTGTTGTTACCAAACATTCTGTTCCAAGAAAACAGTTTCGAACCTACCGACATACTATGCGAAGGTGGTCCTTGACTCCTTGCTCCAAATAAACTATTGTGTATAGGTTGCTCGACGGATTGCTGATGCGAACCACCGAGTGAAGGGGACGAAGGAGGGATATGACGTCCTGCGTAAGGAAAAGCATTAAAAGGGACAGGAGTGCCCCCCATGTGACCTTGTAGAGGAGCGCTAGAGCTCCCTACCCCCAGACCCAAAGTCTGTAAAGTGGAGTAGGACAGTATAGGACTTGTACTTGAACTAGGCATACCGTATGAAAACGAAGGGCCTGTCGCACTAGGTGTAAGAGGGGTTGTGGACGCCACCAAAGATAGGTTTAGACCACTGTGTGACGTAGTTGCTGTCGAGACCATGGTGACTTAGACCAAAAATGGTAGGTTAGGAGATGACTCTCTTGTGGTGACAACCATGGTGGGAATTGAAGAATTCCCAGAAGAAGTAACAACATTTGTTTCCATTGCTGTGTGAGGCACTGTCTGGCGCTCGTGAAATTGAATTGGTACAATAAAAGGTGCCAATAGATCAGTGATTGAGGTTTCAACTGAGCCAAGAGCAGTTGCTTCAGGGTTCAAAATGATCGATTCCTCTGGGGGTTGTTCGGGCACAATGGTTTGTAACCCGGTTGCTTCAAAAGACCCTTGTTGGTCTAGCTTCCGCCGTAATGGTGGCGGGGGTGGCTCCAGTGTAACTGGAGGCAGGCAAAAAAGCCTTCATGACGGGCGGAGCTCAGGATCCTCCACTATGTGAGAAGATCCAAGACACTCTAAGGTAGTCTAAATGCTCAAAAGTAACACACACTAAGAAAAAATTCCCTAGAAGATAAGACAAGCAAACACTAAATTAATTGGAAGAATAGTTACAATAGCCAACAATAGAGAAACTTACTGGTGCAAGTGCAACTCGAACATGGAAGCACCCTCTGGGTATACTCTGCAAAGCATGGCCCGATGTCTATCCTAGGTACCGTGGTATACCCCCGCAGTCACCTGTGTATGTCCCTAACGAAGATTGGCAACTAGGTTGCCAACACGCGAACAGTCACCAGGCGGGTGCAGTCGAAAGTCGGGTAGACCACAATGAACAGGGTATCAAGCCCGAAACTTGTCAAGGGTATCGAGAGAAAATGGTTCAGAAGACAACTGAGGACCTCAAATGGATTCGAGACCCACGAAGCCTTGTGGAAAATGCAAACGACGAAATCCCAAAACAAGCCCTCTATATGTGTTCTCCACTACGATTGATCCAACTTTGGAGGGGTTATCTCTGCTATCTTTCTGCACGTGACCTCGTGTTTATCCCCTGTGTTAGAAGGGGGTCCCGGATAACTTCCACGAAACTGGACTTAGACACTCCCTATCTCAGACTCTAATGTTTGATTTAAAATGGCCTTGAAGAGTTTCCTCTCCAATCCTAATTCAAGGCCCTAGTCCTGAACTAGTTTGTGAACCCTACTAACATAAAAGTCTAGTAGATTTTAGATTTAACGTTACTTTTATGGCTTTGTTTTATGTCAAGGGGTATGAGGGTGAAAATGATGGTGTGTAAAAGACGAAAGCAAAAAATGAATAAAAAAGCTGGAAACAAAACTTTTACTGAAAGCAAAATTTCAACAACTTTTCAAAAGAAAGAATTTTTTAACTTTTCTAAGATTTTGGACAACAAACTCAAAGGAATTTCACTCGACTACGAGCTACTTATGATTTAAGTGAACTGTAAAAACTTATGAAATAACAGAATTTTCCCTAGCTAATGATGCAGAAACACACTCTTCAACCAAAGAAGAAAATGAAAAGAGATTTTTATTTATTTATTTAAGTGTTAATAAAGTGAGAAAGGGAAAATACCGACAAGCAAAAAACCAAGAAAAACAATTCTGGCTTAAAGCGTAGATCGCAAAGAATCAGATTAAAAATCACACAATAGCAATTGTAAAAACAATGACTCTCATGCTTGCTTAAAATCCGTAAATTTTTATTTTTTATTTTTCTGACAACGTTTTAAATGAGAAAAAGTAATCTAAGGGTAAAAATAATCCTAAGCTACTGACTATTCAAATAGATATTCAAACACTTGAGAGGAATACTTTCTATCAAAGGAGAGGATGGATGCCTCACCTTTAACAAAAAGTAGCCTGTACAAGCACGCGACTGTCACTTAAACAGCACGTGTGCGAACACACGCTGAACAACAACAGAGGGCATGTACACATGGGCTGACCTTGTACAGGCTGCATGTATATCTAAACTCTAAGAAAAAAGATGAAAACAGACAAACCAAACTAGGAAGAGACCTCTGGTATTGACAACCAGGATCCCTTGAAGGCTTGGATACTCTTTCTAACAGAAAAACAAATAATGCAAGGAAAAAATAAGGAAAAAACAATATGAGATAGGATTGTTAGCAAACAAGACTCAGACAAAATTCCAAAAAACCCCCTGAGAATATGTGATTCTGATAGGGAAGAGGAGGGCTGCCTCTGAGGTTCTCTGAACTCCTACATGCTACTGCTACCTCTACAGCTAGTGTTCACACACAGGCTGTAAGAGGATAGGGCACGAGCACACGCGTGCAGGCCTTGTGCAGGCCGCGTGTACCTCTGTAGGTCCCAAAAAACACAGTCAAGCAAAAGTCAGGGAAAGATGGTATAGAAAACCAGACTCCCTGCTAGCTCATACTTTACAGAAACGAAAAGAAAAGACAGGCAAGAAAAACTAGTCTTTAAACTACCCACAAACTAAATAAAATTCCAGGAACCCTAAAGATTCTTTCCCTAGTATGGTCACCAATTCCGTTGTTGGGGAAAAACACCCTATGGACTAGCAAATAGAGTTCAGACTTTGCATGTAGATACAATCGAATATAAATTACTTTCTACCTACATCCCTAGATTTAAATCCCCTTTTCTCAGTAAATGCATGGAAAGATCCACCTACCTTGTTACCGACGTTTGATGTTGATCCTCTGTTGTGCTTGATTACTTGTTCGCAATACTCCTTTCAAAGCTGACCTGCATTCAAGACGAGCAACAACTATGCATGCATACTACTTATATACTAACGGGTTAGAAATCAAACATAAACCAATCAAATCATAGAAATTTCATGAATTGGGACGGGAAAAGCATTCTCTTTATTACTTAAAATGAGTCAACTTACAAAAGTTGAGACCGACCACTGCTCCTTGAACCTGATCCTGGGCTCCTCTTCTTCTGTCCTTCAACTGCTTTTCTTTAAATCTCCTTTGGCATTAGGAAAGGCTAAAGGGTTGGGACAATGGAATACGTAAATGGGCATAGTTTCTTTGCTATATTTTTCCTTTTTCAAATGGTACCCCTACCCCTTCTTTTATAGGCTAGAAGGAGCTAGGGTTTTGGACGAACCCTCGGCCATGCATGGCCGGGAGTTTTAGTTAACTCACCCATAGATTTTTGTTCCGTCGGCAACTTTTATTTTTTCATGCTTTTGTCGGTCCATGCAGGCTGTTTTGAGTCAGCCAGCGTGTACACGCATGCAATAATGGTTTAGGGCGCGTGAGCCCTTACACAAGAGGATTTTCAAAGAGTTTTTCAGCAGTGTTTTTGGCAAAGAAAGGATATGAGTTGGCCTGATGCCAGGTAAGCATGTGTGGTGCAATTTAGGGTTATAACAAAAAGGTCCCCCCACTATGGGAGCATTACTTTGGATCTGATGCTTTCCTTTTTATCACCGAAGAGCGGAGGTTGGACAAAGGATTTCTTAGTTGATGTTTTAATGACAAGCTCCACCCTGGGAGTGTACTCCAACTGCCTCGCGGTCCCCGGAGAAGAACCTTTACCTGTTTCATCTTCTTTTAGCTTGGGTGCTCTCGACGAGCATCTGGTGGTTGGCTTTCTCGATGACATCTTACCTACAGCTATAACATAGTTAGAAACCATGTAAGAGATCAAATATATATATAAACCACAACCAAAGAATTGACAAACTTGAACACATACCTATGCAGATTTTTTAACCTGGTTTTGATAATCTGAGGATCAACACATTCTCGAGACACTTGATTTGCTTCTTTGGATTCTCTGGAATTCAAACTTGTGCGCATAATGAATTTGTTCAAAACCATTCTAGATATTTAAACAGGGATGAACTTACCTTGTTGCATTAGCCATTCAATTCAGGTTATGAGTGTAGTTTCATCAAATCTGCTGCCGGATCTTCAAAGATGTTTAAAATTAAATTGGATCATGGGTTGATGGCGCGGGAACATGTTGCAACATGGCCTATCAACAATTTCAAATTGTTGTTGTTCAATCAACGCACGAGGTAGAAACAAATATGGGATCAAGCATTAACTGGTCTATTAAATGTCCAAATCCGATCATATCTTATGCCGCAAACATCCCATCGTTTCGCTAGTCTAGTTGGTGAGTTAGGGGTCAAGATTCTGCTTCGAACACTTTTTGTTGATAACTTCTTGCAAAATATCTGACGCCGATCGATCTTTCCATACAGAGCTGATGTGGCGAGGCTGACCTAGAGGGGTGACTAGGACACAAGAATACTTGAGACGACTATAGATGAAATCAAGCCGTACGACACACTTACATGATAAGGACATGTGGCACTTGAGATAGACGTCTTGATTTATTCGTGTTAATCAAAATCAAGAATTTATTTAAGCTATACGTTCTAAAACCCAATCCTATCTTACCACCGCCGAAAAGTATCAAGGATTGACAATCGACGATAAACCTACCCAAGTGCTCCTCGATCAACTCTCACGAAAAAGTCCCCATGCCAAAAGTGTATTAGGGATCGACGATTGTCGATATGCTTGTCGTAGACAAAACAATTGTCTTAACCTTTTCTATATTTCCCTGACCTCGATAAAGCATATCGATCATCGACTATCATTGATTTTTTTTACGACTTTTGTCAATGTCTATTCTTCCCGTATTTTACCGATACCGAAGGGGATCAGATATCTCTTGGGTTTTCGTGGTGAATAACTTACGAATAATAACTCCGCCTTCTATCGATGCCAATGGGGTGTCACCGGTCGAAGATTAGTGAAACTGTGTGGCCACTTTACCTTCTTGCATATTTTTCGACGCTGAACACAAGTGTGTTAGTCACGATGTTAATTTCCAATTCTTAATTGCAATGTCAAGTTCTTTTAGACACAAAGTTTCTTTTAACAAGTTAAAACACATCCGATTTGATCAATAAAAGTCATGAAAACAAAACAAAATAAACCACCCCCAAAGTGAAATCGATTTAGATGGTAAAAGAAAAAAAGTGGTACCCAAAAAGGGATAAAATTTCATAAGGCTTTTAGGGTGTGCTGAGCGCTCAACAAATGACAATTTACTCGGCGAAAGGAGAATCTATGTTCCTTCCCCAGGCTTAGTTGATGCAAAAGATGGTCAAGAATATAACTGGTTTTTTTTTTTATCAGAGCCTCTTCTATCCTTGCGTTTAGAATTCCTTCGGTTCGTGAATCTGGGCCCGCCTATGGGGTTTCAACGTTTATTCCAACTTCATTCCTTTTGACCATGAACCACGCCCCCTTGTGACAAGAACTGAGTAAAGAATTCACTGGCACCAAAACCTTTAGTTATCATCATTCACTTGTTGTGGTGTTGCTCCACTGTCAGCGAGCATCCATAGCCCCGACGAAGTCACCCCGACGTCACAGAACTTTCTCCGCTGCCAGCGAGCATCCATAGCCCTGACAGAGTTATGTGCATACCCTCTCCTACTTTGCACTCATTTGATATAATTGATTTATTTTTGGTAGAGATGCCCTGAGAGAGTGGGAGAGGAGGAGGTCTGTTATCTGCAAGATGAGATAGTTAATGTAAAATTTTTGCTAGCTCTGTCTTGAGGTATATGTGGTCCTTTCCAACTTACCATCTCTCCCTTTAGTTTTTACCAGACCACCAGGTGGACACTTCATCACTTTCCAAGGGTGTTTATTTGCAAAGGTTAGATACATAACTCCTTTAAGACAACAAGAATTTTCCCTTCGTTTCTTGTGTTGCATGTAAGCATGAGTCAGGAACATAGTTTGCTACACCTTATTGGGTAAGGCCCACAAATGCCTTGCGGAACACAACTTTATTGCACAAAAAATACTAAACAAAAGAAAACAAAAATAAAGGACTCCACAATCGGCCTGCCTAACACCTACAAAATAAAATAACATGAAAACACACCTTTTTTTTTTATAACATAAATATTGTTTCAGGGCTTGGCCATTCACTGGGAGGGCGTCAAATTCCCCCCTCATATTTTGCAATCGATATGTGCCTGCCCCAAGTTTCTCGGCTACCTGGAAACATCAGAGCCATAGATTATGAAACTTTGAATGTTTTCTCTTTGGTTCGTTTGCTCTATCCCATTTCAGGACTAAGTCTCCTACTTCAAAATTCTTCTCTATGGCCTTATGCTTGTCAAACCACCTTTTAACTATCTGCTGATGAGCGATGAAATTTGATTTTTATTTCTCCCTTTCTTCTTCCAACATGAGGAGAGTATCAATTCTTTTTTGAATAACCGATGAGGGTTTTCCTCTAGAACCCTGAGCAAGTTGAAGAGACGAAATATATAGCCCATTTGGAAGAATGGCTTCTTGTCCGTATACCAAAAAGTATGGGGATTTATCTATAGCTTCCTTGGGTGTTACTCTATCAGCCCATAAGGCATTATGAAGTGAACTATGTGAATTCCTCTAATTGTCTACAACTGTTTTCTTCAATATCCTTACTAGGTTCTTATTGGTTGATTCTGCTACTCCATTCACCTATGGATAATAGTTTGCAGAGTATTTGATAATGATTCCTTTGTCTAGAGAAAACTATGTTAACAGTGTGGAAGAGAAGTAAGCAACATTATCAAACACAAGAACGAAATACATATCGAACCTTGTGATCAACTGTTGTTCTATGGATTGAATAACCACCTTTTCATTTACATGAGTTAGAGGGATGGCCTCTGCCCATTTCATGAAATAGTTCATAGCAATCAATATGTATCTATTTTGTTTTGAATAACTCAGTGTGATTTATCCTATGACATCTAACCCCCATTGCTCGAATGGTATGGATATGGCCATTGGTTGGAGTGGGACAACTTCTCTCTTTTCCCTCCCTGCGCTTATTTGACAAGTTTTATAGTTTCTAGCGTATGTATGAGAGTCCCTAAACAGAGTAGGCCAGTAATAACCGGATCTCAGTATCTTGTGAGCGGTGGTATTCCCTACAAAGTGTCCACTTGTAGTTCCATCGTGGAGCTCCTTTAGAAACTTGTCTGCATCCTCACGTTTGAGACATCTCAAAAGTACCCCATCATAATTCATGTGGAAGAGCACCAAATTTATGAGGCGATATTGTGCTGATTTTAGTCTAAGAGCTCTCCTTTCCTTAGGGTTTAGATTTTCTGGGCAAGTCCCATGATGTAGGAGATAAGTGATTTTCCCATACCAAGACTCCTACCTTGGGGGGACATATAAATCTTCACTACACCATAACACCAATTCATTATCCCACCTAGAGTCTTCATTTACTCGGTCTTGGGCTTCATCAACCAGTCTACACAATCCCTGCCCCCTAACCAATTTGGCAGGTTTTATATCTAGATCAAATTCTTGGACAACTGCCATCCAGTTTCCTCTTCTTTCCCTCATATCCTGTTGAGTGAATAGGGATCAGACTACAGGATGCGACGCAATGACTTTGGTGCGATTTTTTAAGATGTAAGATCTAAAATGTTTTACTGCTTTGTACACCACATAAGCTTGTTTGTCTATAGCAGGGTAATTTAGCTCAGCCCCTTGGAGGTTAGTGCTCATAAATGAGACTAACAACTCATTGTTGTCATCATCCTTCTGAGTCAATACTACAACTAACGATTGGTCGGAGGTAAAATTATAGAGAAAAATATTTGCTAAATTCAAGACTTCGCAACACTGAAGCTTGAGATATTACAGTCTTAATATTGGTGAAAGCACTTTTTCGTTCCTCATCCCAATTAAATTCAACATCTTTGCAGATCATTTTTTGTAAGGGTTTGATAGTTTCAACGAAATTGGGGGTGAACTTCCTCACAAAATTGATTTTCTCAAAGAAGGATTGCATAGACTTTTTGTTGTGGGGTAAGGGAAGCTGAGCAATTGCCTTAATTCATTATGGGTCTATACAAATTACTTTTTGAGATATAATATGACCTAGTAGTTTCCCTTCCTCAAAACCAAAGATAGTTTTTTTAGGGTTTAAAGATATACCATATTTCCCACACCTTTTGAAAATCTAGGTTAGAGGTTGGATGTGATCTTCTCTATTCTTTGAATACATAGTCACGTCGTCCAAATAAAATACTATACATTTGTTGATTAGTCCCCGAAAAACCACGTCCATGGCCCTTTGGAAGGTTTCCCCTATATTAATTAACCCAAAGGGCATGCATTTATAAGCAAAGGTCCCCAACTTGGTTCAGAAGGTAGTTTTCAGTCGGTCTTCCTCTGAAACTAGAACCTGGTTGTAACCTGAAAAACCGTCTAGTAGGGAGAAAATATCAGAACCAAACATAGTCTTCAAGAGTTGTTCCATTTATGGGACTGGGTAGTTGTCCTTTTCTGATGCTTTTTTGAGGTTTCTGAAATCCACACACAGGTGGATCTCGCCAGACTTTTTTCTGACAGGAACCAAATTTGATACCTAGACAGAGTGTCTAACCTGAAAGATAATTTTATCATCTAGTAATTTGTTTAACTTCTGACACATGAGGGGTTCTAGAGATGGGTGGTACTTCTAGAGATTCTGTTGGAAGGGTTTTACTCTAGGTTTTAACAAGATTGTGTGTTGAATGATGCGAGTGTCATAAATCTTTAGATCTCGGTAGGACCACGCAAAAAGATCTTGATATTCTCTGAAAAGTTTGAGATAGACTTTCCTTTCTTCTTTAGATACTGTCTTGCCAAGATTTATGTTCTTAGGGATCTCTAGGGTTCCTATATTTATAGTGATCTGGATTTTATGAGCAGAACAAAATGAATACATATTATTAACAGGTGCTTAACACAAAATAATAGAGATACATTAAAATTGGTTTTCTATTCAATAATGAAATAAGCTGAAACTGTAAAATGCAGCGGAAACAATCTTGCTGGAATGGTGGTGGCTTATCTCTGAGAAGAGATGTGACGAAAGTGCGCATTCACAAGAAGAAAGTTACAATGAGGCTCTGAAGGCCTTTTTACAATAATCAAGAATGCCAAAAACCCTAGACATCCAAAAACCTAAC
>SNQJ01S0013761.1:12771-26129 GCA_010110895.2 Picea sitchensis
TATTCTATATCGAGATTTTTTGTTGTCATCACCCTTACTTGAATTGACTTAGGAGATGGATTGAAGAAGCGTGCTATCAATCCTGTGGACTGAAGAAGAAGGTTTTCAGTCATGTAATAAACTCTCTCTAGGTGAGAGAGGTTTTTGGGGAATTGATTTTCCCAAAGGGAGCCCAACGACAGCTATAGTTCTCTGAGAATTCATAGTCGGCCTATAGTTGAAGCCCTGGAAGGGAAGTGAGGTAGCCAAAGGAATGTTGAGAAGAGAAGGGGAACACTTCTTGGGGTGGGAAAGGCATGTGAGGAATGAGAGGTTGTAGGCTCTTAGTGTGAGTTGGCTCCTGGGAGAGAAAAAATTCTTCTTGTTGATCTATGCAACTTTCATGTTTCCCTTGCCAACTAGGAATCCCTTGCTTGGTGGAGTTTAGTGCCATCTCGGGGGTGACCCACTATTGAGTGTGATGAACAGCGTGGTCTAAGGTTGGGAGTTTCATGGAAGGTCTGCACAAAGTTGGTGGTCATATATTAAAAGATAAGTACTAAATCTATGTTCTTTATATGATGTGTATCTTGAAATCAAGTTATAATGGTATATTGCATATATTTTTTAATGTTGTTTCCACATGAATAAGTTTATGAACAAAATTCTATAACTTTTTAAATTTCATTAGATAGATTTGTATATAAATATATATGGTATCAGAGCATGAAAGTTATTTGGTGGCATGGACTAGCCTATTGGTTTAAGGCCAGGGGTGTTAAAAAATTGCATCAGAGCTAAGAGAGATGTTTAATAAGTGGCGTTGTCTGGCCTATTGGTGGCCAGGGACATTAAAAAATGGTATCAGAGCCAAGGTTTCAACACTGAGCCTAGATGGTCCATGTTAGTGAAAGTTGAAACAAAATTTTTGAAAAACAATTGTAGTCTAAATGGACAAAATTCAAGTTAAGAGCCCATGGTTTCAACATTGAACCTAGATGGGCCATGAGTGGGGAATTCAGAGTAAAAATTCTAGAGAATTGTGATGTACAAAGTGCCAGAAGGGTGTTGAGAGAACACTTGGACTGTGTTCAGAAGCACAGGAGGTATAGCGGTTTAAGAAATGGACATAAAGAAAGAAACCACAACATCCATGGTGTTGGGCCATAGGATTTGTTTGGGAGAAGGAGGATCCTTCAGAACTTCCAGATATGGAGAAACGTCCAGGAGGGTTAACCTGCAAGTCCTTAAAAATTTGTGAATTCAACGAAGTTTATGTGTTATAGATAAAAAGGGGTTGAAGCCTGAAGTTACAAAGTCCTGTAGTGAATATACATTGTAGATCCAGGCAGAAGTACTTGATCATTGGATCAGCCGAAGACAAATCAAAGTCGTTAGATTGAGCTAAGAACAAAAGGTAAGGCGAGGTGGTGAAGAGTAGAACAGAGCCGTCAGATCTGTGCAAAAGTGGATGTGAGCCATAGATCTCACGAAAGTTCGTAAATTCAGAGTTTGATGTTCGGGAGAAGCAAGTTGTGCTAAAGATCAGACTCCCAAATTCCTGATGTTTGAAGTTAATCTGGACCATCCATCAGAAGGGACACATGTGCGCATATCAGAGGTATTTGAAAGTTTAACATTCGGGAGGAACAAGGTATGCTAAGGCGCAAAATCACGAAGTCGAAAGTTAATATGAACCCTTCGTTAAAAGAGACATGTTCGCAAATCAACATGTTCAAAGTTCGGTGTTCTAGAGAATTGGATTGTGATAGTGTGGAATCTCCCAAAGCCCGAAGCTCTGAAGTCCCGAAGTCTGGAGACAATCCTGACCATTCATAAAAAGAAATGCGTTTCATTAGATCAGCTTGTTCAGGAGTTTGGAGTTCGGGAGTTCGGAGTTAGGGAGAAATGAGGCATGCTAAGGTGAAATCTCTCAAATCTCGAAGTCCCGAAGTGATGTGGCATGATGATGTCACCCAGGGTGACGTGGACTTCCTTAGTCCTGCCACGTGTCATTCAAAATGGTACTTTTTGATGACTTTGTTGGACCAAAAGAAATCTGACACGTGGGGGAACATGTCACACTCTTATATGATGACAGTTGTACTATGTCGACCCCAAGAAGCTAAGAAAGTTAGGGAGTTTGACATTCGAGAGAATTGGAGTATGCAAGTGTAAAAACTGTCAAAGCCTGAAGTGTTGAAGTGACGTGGCTTATTGATGTCACCAAGGATGACATGGACACATGGGATGTGTGCCATGTGTCAGGGAGTTAAGAACCTTTTGAATATTGAAATACCAATTAGAACGTGACACATGTCACCCATCTAATTGGGCCACGTGTCCACTTCTAATATTTCTCCACATGGCCCTCCTCCCGAGCATGGATGGTGGGGCCTTTGATGGTCACAGTGGATGTGTGGTTCTAGATCGTGAATTCCAGAGACTTAACACTCTAGAAGAAATGGTTCGTGATGGAATGGGAGGAAGAAACCCTCGAAGTTTCAAAGCGTCGAAATGACATGACGTAATGACATCACTAGGGGTGATGTGGACGTATTTAGAGATTCACAGTTCAGGAGTTTCTGGGTGTGCATATGTGAAATACGTTGAAGGCCGAAGCCCCGAAGCTCCGAAGTCCCAAAACCCCAAATCTTCGAAGTCTCGGAGCCCTGAAACCCTGAAGACCAGAGTTCCATAGTAAGTATTAGTCGTTGGATGCTGGGAAGACATGGACTRTTGATCCATGTTTCTTCGTAAGTTCACCAATTCAATACTTTGGGATATTTTTTGTGATGTTCTTTGGATACCATTGAAGCCCGAAGTCCTCGAAGTTCCTATCCATYGTAGATATGAACGAGAAATGTGGACTGTAGATCCATCGTTCTTCGCACGTTCGATAGTTCATTGTTCTGTGATGTTTATGACACGTGGAAAAGGGAAAGCTTGAAAGATCCAAAGCTCAAATTTTCAAGACTTTAGATAAGCTCCCAAATATTTAGCACTGAATCAAAACCATGGTCACATGCGAACCAAGGGCTAAAGAAAAAGGGGCTAGCACCCGAAAATTGTTGCAAAATAGAGTTGGGCTTAGAGATAGAAAACTGAGATGTTCTTGATTGACCAAGACCCACTGAAAATGGATTCTGATATTATTTTTTTGAATCATATTGTTTAAGTTATTCGAGAAAATTATTAAGTCAAGAAACCTGACAAATTTCGGTTGAATGCACATTTTGCAGAGTTAACGATTGTCAGAACCGAACCAAATTGTTCCATAGTGCAGATAAATGGAGGGGGAACAAGACGCTTATAGTTAGGAGGATGAAGTTAGAGGAATGCATTTTCATTTGGGAATTGAAATATCGAACTTCAATGGGCATGGAGAAGAAATATATACAGATGCGGGCATGATGAAACTCATTAAAAATTTGCAAAAATATGTCCAAATTCACCAGGAAGATAATGAAAGGCTTAAGAGAGCCAAGGAGAAACATGAACACTTCAACATGAAGTTGATGTAGATTTTGGAAAGAATGGAAAAAAAGTTGTATAAGGAGAGTGGCTCTAGCAAATCAGGAAGTCACCGGACCCCTGAGAAGAAAAGAAGATCAAGGACTAGTAGAATACATCACCAACACTCCCAAAAGAATTCACATAAGAGAGAACAAAGTATCTCAATTCCATCCCCTTTCAGGAATCATAATAGGTATGGGGTGGATGAGCTACGAGGAGAAATGAATAAAATAAAACTTCCTACATTTGATGGTGAGCACAAGAAGGATGAAGATGCAGAGCCATGGTTGTTGGGCCTGATAAATTACTTTCAATTGCATAATTATTCTTCTCATGTAGAAGGAATAATATTTATCTATCACCTCAAAGGAAAGGCATCCATGTGGTGGGATCATCTTGTGTAGGTGCAACACATTAAACAGAAAAATGTTACTTGGAGGGAATTCAAGAAGTATTTCGAAAAGAAATACTTGACTAAGAGATACTATGAAAATAAAATGAAAGAGTTCTTTGAACTCAAGCTTGGGAGTATGACAATAGATGAATATGAAATAAGGTTTTTAGAATTTCTGAAGTATGTTTCTTTCATCAAGGATGAGACAGTTAAGATTCAGAGGTATTTGAGTGGTTTTCCATCATTCATCAATGAAAAAATACAATATGATGATCCTAAAACATTGGAGGAGCCCATAAGGCGACCTAAGTGCCTTATGGGTCAGAGGAAGAAGGGAACTAAGCCACCATTCTTCATAAATTATCCTTAGGGACATACAACTTCTAGAGAACCCAGAACGATTGAGACAAGGAATCAAAGACCAAGGAAACCACCTATTCAATGTTGGGGTTGTAAAGGAGATCATATGTTTAGATATTTTCCTCACAGTGGTCAAAACGTGAGGATTGTTCACAATGTACAGCGAGATGAAATAGTGAGGGACATGGGAAAATATGTACCAAGGATCTATGCATCCCTGGACAACAATAAAGTAGAGTATTAATCACATATGATTGAAGTGGAAGGTGTGATCAATAACCATGCCTTTACTACTTTAATTGATTCAGGGGCTATTCATAGTTATATAGATCCTAAGATAGTGGAAATTTCTCATTTGCCAAGAAGAAAGAATGGAAAATCTTGGTTGATGTAGCTGGTTACCAGAGACAAAAGAAAAGTTAATGAGATGGTTAAGTCATGTCTTATGGACATGAATGGAATGAGCACAAGGGCAAATTTGAACATCTTACCTTAGGTTCCTATGAATTTCTGATTGGTATGGATTGGTTAGACCAACACCATGCCATATTATACTATTGTATCAAGGAATCCACTTGCCTGGATGAGGAAGTAAATCAGAGAATTGTCCAAGGAATTTCCAGGGCAGTTACTATCCGAGAAATTTCATAAATGCAACTGAAGAAGTGTTATAGGAAAGACTGCCAAATATTTTCATCCCATATGCAAGAAGCACCTAAGGATAAGGTGCCAAATATGGAGGATCATGCAGTCCTAGAATATTTTGAATATGTGTTCAAGGAGGTACTAGGACTACCCCCAAAGAGAGATATTGATATCTCTATAAATTTAATGCCTAGAGAAGCTCTAGTATCAAAGACTCCTTATAGAATGAATACATCAGATATGAAGGATTTGCAAATGTAGCTTGGAGAGATTCTTAATAAGGGTTATATATGCCCAAGTGTGTCACCTTGGGGTGACCCAGTCTTGTTTGTGAAGAAGAAATATGGGACATTGAGATTATGCATTGATTTTAGATAGTTGAACAAAGTGACTATAAAGAACAAGTATTATCTACCAAGGATTGATGATGTCTTCGATCAGTTGAAGGATGCAAGGATATTTTAAAATATATATCTCAGGTCAGGATACCATCAGGTAAATATTAAAGAGGAATACATCAAAAACACCTCCTTCGAGACAAGGTATGGTCATTATGAGTTCACAATGGTGCCATTTGGGTTAGCAAATGCACCAATTGTTTTCATGTGCCTAATGAATGGTGTTTTCCGAGAATATTTAGACAAGTTTGTCATTGTCTTTTTGGATGAAATCCTTGTATATTCCAATTTAGAAGAAGAGAATGAGAATCATTTGAGGATGGTGTTGCAAGTGATAAGAGAGCATCAACTGTATTCCAAATTGAGCAAGTGCTCATTTTATCAAAACATAATTCATTATTTGGGGCATATCATATCCGAACAAGGGATAGAAATAGACCATGAAAATATTGAGGCCATTAAAGGGTGGACAACACCTAATAATGTAATAGAAGTCAGATCCTTCATGGGTCTAGATGGATACTACATAAGGTTCATTGTAGGGTTTTTGAGAATATCTAATCCCATCACTTCCTTACAAAGTAAGGCTTACAAAGTAAGGGGAAGAATTTTCAATGGACAGAGGAATGCAAAGATATATTCTAGCAATTGAAGTAGTTGTTAACCAGTGCTCCAATTCTGAAGATTGTAGATCTGAATGAAGATTTTGTGGTTTGCACCGATGCGTGCAAAGAAGGAATTGGAGGAGTCCTTAGTCAGAACATATTTCTGATATGTTTCGAGTCCAAAAAATTGAAAGAGCGTGAAAGGCTCTATGCCACTCATGATTTGGAGTTGGTAGCCATAGTACATGCTTTGAGGAAGTGGAGGCACTACCTCATGAGAAATAGGTTTGAGCTTAGTACATACCATAATGGTATGAAGTATTTGTTTGATTAGCCTACCTTGAATGCTAGGCAGAGTAGATGGTTGGAATTCCTCTGTGAGTATGAATTTGATATCAATCACATAAAAGGAAAGGAGAAAAAGGTGGTTCATGCACTCAGCAAGAGAGTGCATGAACTCTATGCGACGACCATTAGCATGTATCAGATAGATGTTAAAGGAAAAATTTCTGAGACTACAAAAGTTGATTTGTAGTACATGGAATTCGTAACAAATTTACAGGAAGGTAATATGTTGTAGAAAGTTGAGGATTATGAATTGGGAATTAATGAAATTCTGTTGTACAAAAATCGAGTTTATGTACCCAATTATCTTGAATTGAGGAGTGTTAGTTTAAAATAAATGCACAATGTACCTTATGTGGGACACCCAAGATATCAAAAAATAGTTCCAGCAGTCAAGAGCCAATATTATTGGTCAGGCACGAAGAGGGATATTGTTGAATACATAGCTAAATGCTTGGAATGTCAAAGGGTCAAGGATGAGAATAGACACCCAGTTGTGTTACTGAAAGCATTACCCATTCCTCAGTGGAAGTGGGAAGTGGTGACAATGGATTTCATCACAAGATTTCCCAGAACAAACAAACATCATGATGTAATCATGGTGGTGGTGGAAAAGCTTACTAAAGCTACCCATTTCATTCCTATGAAGGTTACTCACAAGGAAACAAATGTTGATGACATTTATATGAGGGAAGTATCACACTTGTATGGCATACCCAAGACAATTGTGTTTTACAAAGACCCAAATTTTACCTTGAATTTTTGGAAGGGGTTATTCCAAGGGTTCAGAACAAATCTGAACTTCAGCACAACCTATCATCCTGAGTCTGATGGGAAAATAGAAAGGGTGAACCAAGTGATAGAGGATTTTCTAAGGATGTATGTGATGAAAAAATCATCTAAATGGGAAGATTATCTACACTTGGTAGAATTTTCCTACAACAATGGGTATCAAGCATCATTGAATATGAGCTCGTTTGAAGCACTTTATAGAAGAAAGTGAAACACCCCAGTAAGGTGGGAGAACCCAGCTGATAGGGAAATGGTTGGGCCAGAGTTGCTCAAGGAAATGGAAGAGAAAATCCTGAAGATTAAATGGAATTTGAAGGCTTCCCAAGATAGGAAAAAAATCTATGTTGATAAGAATAGAAATCACAAGGAATTTAAAGTAGGGAATCATGTTTTCTTGAAGGTGAAAGCCAAAAAACGTTCCTTGAAGTTGGGAAGTTGTTTCAAGTTGGTAGCCAGATATTGTGGGTCATTTGAAATCCTAGAGAGGATTGGTCCAATAGATTATATGCTTGCATTGACTGCATATATGACTATACATAATGTATTTCATGTCTGATTGCTTAAGAAATATATACCTAATGTTAATCATGTTATTGATTGGAATGTGATTCAGGTGGAGCAAGAAAGTGCTTTTCATGTACATCCGGTTTGCATACTGGACCAGAAAAGTGAGTAGCTCCAGAATCGAGCCATAGGGCTTGTAAAAGTAATTGGCCCTCGAGAAAGTTTTGAGGAAACCTTGGTCAGATTTGGACCACTTTTGGACTTCAACACATTGTTCATAGAAGAAGTTCCTAGGTGAAGCTGAGATCACAAATCTCACTTATTTTGCAGGCTATGTGGACCTAGTAAGGGGTTCTTTAGGGTTTTTCTAATGGGTTATGGGATGTTAGCCCATGGGGTTTTCCCATGTTTGTCTCTATTGTAAGGGTTTATAAGAGTATAAATAAAGAAGAATGTATGGTAGAAGGAGAGGATTTTTGAGTAGTCTTAGATATAAGTGCAAGTACTTGAATGAATTTGTGCAAGAGAATGAATGTGTGTTAAGGCTTTGTGCTTGATAGAGAGTTGGATCTGTGCCCTGACCTAGTTTTGAAAGTAGGATTTGGTGCTCAGTGCGCAGATCTCCTATCCTATGTGAATCTTGACTCTCTGACTTAGTGCACAAGAGTGAATGAATGTAATATTCAAAAACATAATAAAGAAGGAGAAGCGGTTGTTGGACGTAGACCCACACTGGGGTAACCACGTACATCTAGTGTCTTATGGTTTGCTTTGTGCAATGTTATATCTACTATGCTTTGCTTAGTGCTTAGATTAGATGTGTAATGAATATGCATGTGTTGCTTAATTGCATTGATTTTGCTAGAATGCTAGACTTGATTCAAGGTGTTATGTGCTAAGTGGTTGAAGTTCTTAATCTTTGTTTCTACTGTGCTAGATCTATTCTTGGGTACATTCTGTGATGTTAATAAGGTTAATGAACTAACGTATATGAATTATTTAGCACTAAGAGAATACCCTGCAAAGTGTTATGATCATATATATGTGTCCCAGCTTGCTTACAAACACCTGCTTCTTGTAACCCCCCCCCCCCCNCTACCTCGGGTGAGACCTCACTTGCCTTGCAAGTGTTGCCGAAAGGGCCGGTAGTCGGGGTTTTTTTGGTGCGTTGTTAAGCGTTGAACCCTGGGTCTACCCATGTTCCAACAAATGGTTCCGTTTTCGGGACCTGAAATTGTGATTTTTGAGAACTGAAGTAAAGAAAAGAGAAGCTGTGTGCGTAGATCTGCTACTAAAGTGCATAGTACTCTACTTGAATTGCAAAGCTCTATTCTAAGAAATAAATCCGATCTGAAGAAAAGAGGTAAGATCTAAAAATATGTAAAGCTTTGTGCTTTGACAAGAGAAAGATAAGTGGAAATTTGTTTTTGAAATCATGAATGTAAGTATTTTTAATGGATTTTGTCCTATTATGAAGGCTAATGCGTAGATAGGTCCTCCAAACATAAGGCAAGAGAATCAACTATCAAGGTTGAAATAATGCAAAAAAGGTTTGGAGGACCTATCTACTCAAGAAAGAAGTATATCCACCGACGAAGTGTTAAGAAAAGGGATATTAACTTCAGACCCTTTGAGGGAACCTCAGCAATGCGAAGTCACTACGCTAGGGGAAGATAAGAATAAAAATGGAAAGAGAATTCCAAAAACAGTTAGAGAAACTCAGATCACAAAAAAGAAGGCAAGGAAGCTCAGTAAAAATAAACCTAAGTTGGAAAAGATACAAGAAGCTACAAAGAGCATATGGAAGACTTCGCAGACTAGAACCTCACAGGAGGTAGGTTCGCAAGATTTGAACCTTGTTGGAACAACAGGCCTGCGTAGAATGGGACTTCTCCCTAGTGAAGCTATATGACCATTGGAGGCACCCCTATTGTTAGAACGACGCTCCAAAACGGTTATAAAATGCGTTTATGGGTTCCTGGACCTCTTTTGTACATTGAGACAACACCATAATGGACAGATTCACATTGATGGAAGCATTCCTAGCCGTTGGAAGAATCTACTATGATGCCCCGCTTATTTAACCCATTGGATGTTGCGTCGGGACCACTTTTTTCTACCCATGATTAATTGAGCCAAGAAGAAAATTTTCTATGTATCGAGTCATGTTATCTGAAACTAGACCCCGCATGTCCACTTGTCTACCCTTCCTGTCTGTTCTCCTACCCTGACCTGTTTGTTTAAAAGTTAGAATGATAGGTGAACCTAGTGAATTAGAGAAGGTTGTCAAGGAAGTCCTTAATAAGCTAATTGTCGATACACTGATATCTGAAGGTGTTTAGGCATCGTCGACTAGGGGACTGCAAGATTCCCCTTCTATTGGACATCGCTCTGGCTGTGTTAACTGCGTGACTGAGCAGTGAAGTAAGCACTGCGGTTATCTGGCTACTACAAAGAAGATCCCATCGATCCTACCAAAGTATATCCCACATTTGGTTGGTGGAGTTAACCATGACAACATACCTCGAGATTATGAGTACAACATATTCACCCCATACATTTTGAAAGCAATACATGTAGTCAAGAGTTAGTTAGGATAGATCCCACTATTAAAGAACAATGACTTCAATTTAGGAGACATGAAGAACTATGCCATGTTGGCACCCCATCACTATCTCACGAAGTCAACTGGGAAGAAGCCTCGCCTCATCTCACAACCATGGATTGAGGGGCTAGAGCAGTCCACTGTGCTGAATGTGATGAATATTTCCCATTTTGGCCACCACTAGGAGGCTAACACTTGCGTTAAACTCCTCCTATTGTGCTATCATGGAGAATACTTGTGGATCAATAGAATAATTGTCATGGATCCATCGTTGATCCAATATATCACAGGATTAATCATGAAGGGACCTGACCATCAACAGTTTTACCCAGGGAAGGCCTCAGAATGCTCCCTGGCATAGCACATCAAGGAATCTTACGAAGAAGTCAAAAAAGGAAAGTGAGGTTACAAGGTAGCCTTTATATAGGATGATGTTGTGCACCTCGCTTGCCAACTCATAGCTGGAAAGCTTGTAAGGAAGAACCACCCCACATAATTCATTGGGTTCGTGGTGGACCTCGTAGGAAAATGTGTGGAGGGCATGCAAATGAATTGGGCAAGTTACCTCATCAATGAACTAGAGGAAGATTGTCAAAAGCCCACGATTTTGGATATGAATTCCATTATAGTTGGCTGATCATTTTGATCGCATTTGTCACTTTGAAAATGCTTGATAGATCCACCTTCCCAGAAATCGAACCATCAGAGTCGTTGGCCACTCGGTTTTCAACCCTGTGGGACACCAACGACATGATGAAGTAGTGGCATTCCAACACTATGTTTCATGCATATTATCATAAATGAAAGGTACAGGAAATTAGTAAAGCATGTTGGTCTGTACTAGGGTTGGTACAGGAAGAGCAGGAGCTTGTCGAAGCTCAAGTAGTGAAGCTGACTGAGATCATCCAACAAATTCAGTCTAGAATAACATAATTGGAGGCCCAAGCAATATCGAGCACCTAGCAGGAGGTGCGTGACTAGAGGGAGGAGATCGCTAAGAACACAGTAGTAAGGATAAGATCCCTCGTCTCAAAGTGAAAAAAAATGAGTGATAGAAGCACACAGTCATACGAATGCCTCGCCAAGGATCCAGAGATAAGAAAGATGGAAGCACAGTTAAAGGAGGTGCAAAAACATGAATTTTTCATGTAGGCACAAATGAAGTTGCTCACTATAGTTGAAAAAATGAAGAGATCCAAGGAGCATCACACAGTACAACAAAATATCACTGCCCTCTAGGGGAAGGCAATGGAAGTCACACAGAAGCTGCAACCTGTGAAGGATGAAGCCTGCAAGGCATTCGAAGAGATTGATGGACAAGTCTCGCAATTGGACCAAGTGGTCACATCAGTAGAACATCACCTCAAAGGACCTGTTATAGAGTAGATGATCCAAGAGCTTGTTGAGAAGGAGGCTCAGGAGAAGCAACAAGTCGAGGTAGCTCGAGTTAAGATTGAGGCCTTCGAAGCAACATTATCGAGACCTGAGTGACTCAGGACGAGTCATAGGTGAGTGTTGGGGGCATGTTGGCCCTCGACCAAGTTTTGAGGAAACCTTGGTCAGATTTGGACCACTTTTGGACTTTGACACATTGTTTGAAGAAGGAGTTCCTAGGCGAAGCTGAGAACGCAGATCTCACTTATTTTGAGGGCTATGTGGACCTAGTAAGGGATTCTTTAGGGTTTTTCTAATGGGTTATGGGATGTCGACCCATGGGATTTTCCCATGTTTGTCCCTATTGTAAGGGTTTGTAAGATTATAAATAAAGAAGAATGTATGGTAGAAGGAGAGGTTTTTTTAGTATTCTTAGAGCTAAGTGCAAGTAGTTGAATGACTTTGTGCAAGGGAATGAATGTGTGTTAAGGCTTTGTGCTTGATAGAGAGTTGGCTCTGTGCCTTGACCTAGTTTTGGAAGGAGGATATGGTTCTCAGTGTGAAGATATCTTGTCCTATGAAAATCTTAACTCTGTGGCTTAGTGCATAGTAGTGAATGAATGTAAGAGTCGAGCACATAATAAAGAAGGTGAAGCGGTTGGTGGGCGTAGCCCCACATTGGGGTGAACCACGTACATCTGGTGTCTTATGGTTTTCTTTGTGCAATGTTATATCTATTATACTTTGCTTAGTGCTGAGATTATATGTGTAATGAATATGTATGTGTTTTTTAATTGCATTGCTTATGTTAGAATGCTAGATATGATTCAAGGTGCTATGTGCTACGTGGTTGAAGTGCATAATCTTTGTTGTTATTGCGCTAGATCTATTCTTGGGTACATTATGCGATGTTAATAAGGTTAATGAACTAATGTTTATCACTTATTAAGAGCTAATAGAATACCCTGCAAAGTGGCATGATCACAGATCTGTTTCCCATCTTGGTTATAGACACATGTGTCATGTAACCCCCCCTAGTTCTACTTCGGGTGAGACCTCACCTGCCTCGGAGGTGTTGCGGAAAGGGTCGGTAGTCAGGGTTTTGTTGGTGCGTTGTTAAGCATTGAACATTGGGTCTACCCCTATGGCAGCAAAAGTCCAATGGACCTGGTATGATCCTCAGGACACAACATGGGAGCACGAAGATGTTATGTGGGCATAGTACCCACATCTTATTAAAGATTTTGAAAATCTTGTTGTTGTTGTGTAAATAAGTTGCACTAAGGAAAATGAAAAAATAAGGGGAGGGTATTGTAACACCCTGAGGCCGAGCCCCTATTGAATTGTAATTATGTTTATAGGCTGGTGAGCCAAGTGTTTATAAGCTAGAAGACTTATGTGTTTATTAGGTCAGAGAGACTAGATGTTAAGGCCAATGAGCCTGATTTTGTATATGTAAAGATTCACATCATTAATAAAATTACATCGGTGTGTGTAGACCGACCATAAAGAGAGATTTATGGGGGACTAACTCCACTGGGTAGGGAAAGTGAAGGGGGATAAGAGGCTAGGAAAAAGGGGCTAAGCTTGAGGGATTAACCCAAGGGGAATATTATAATGTATTTTCCTAAAAACTAAGGTTTGGGAATTAAAACCTATTATCCTAAGTTCCTTTAGGGAGAGGAACGAACTCCAAGCGGTGAGGAATGAGCTCCCAGGAGAACCATGTGTCAACCTAGGCACATGCAGATTTATGTGGGAAAATTCATTGTTGTGGGGGTTCACTCAATGATTCTTTCCATGCTCCCCACTCACACACACACTTAGACTAAGCATTCATG